>CM060674.1:6366170-6643670 GCA_030686955.1 Odontamblyopus rebecca | reverse complement strand
GTAAGATGTTAATCATGTTTTCACCTCCCCCCTATCCCCGCCCACTGCTCTGTACTTATTTAATTGCTTATTAAACACTGGATATACACGAGTTAAAAAAATACCACATGGCCCAACAGTAAAACCAATGACATGAAACTACGAAGAGACGGGGGCTTCTCATCTCTCCAGTTCTGAATAGGGCTGCACTGATCCGATACTGGTGACTGCTATCTGCGCCGATACTGAAACATTTGCTGGATTAGATATCGGCTTCCAAATATCGGTCAATTTGATATCCTGATTGGGCCTAAAACAGATGTAATAAGACGATTTACTGGTTGTAGTTGGTCCAGAATGTCTCATTATGTCTCAAATTGCCATTACTTGAGCGACACAGTTACATAACACATTTGGAACACATTTGTCTTATTTTAGAGTTTAAATTAAGTAAATGCTGTTTTACTATGATATCAGGTATAGGCATATACTTTAAGCCATAGTAGCTAAAGATTATGTAGGAAACACCTCTAAATACTACCAAATACTCCAAATACTACTGCCTCTACTACTAATAATACAAACCATATAATTAAAAATACCGTATTGCAAAATGTGAGCCAAAGCCTTGCCGCAGTTACGCCATCACACCACACTGAGGCGCTCTCGTCCTGCCGCCGTCCTCCTGTCCTTTCCTGTTGAATGAGCCCTTTTTAGTGCGCACCGCCCCCCGCTGGTCACGAGAATAGAGATTTTAGTCAGCGGCGTGCTTTAATACCAGAAAAGAGGCTCGCGGTGAGAAAGCTGTTTACTCCCCGCGCTCGTACGCCACTTTCCGGGCCCCTGAGCAGTGCGCGTCGTCATGGTAACGGTGGTCGGGGGGCCCCATAAGCACCTGTGCCGCTGCGCCGGGGCCGGATCAAGCCGTGAGTGAAATTAGGCAGAGCTAAAGAAGGTCCCCGAGCAGCTGACCCCCGCAGCACCAGAGGAGACAGGGAGGGTGCTGGTAGAACTGGGTCTGATGGAGGATTAGGGAGACCGTGTTTTATTATTTTGCTTATGTTGCAGATTTAAAGAGCCCATTTTACACTATTCTCTGATCTGTGTTATAATGTTGTTTCCTCATCACAAACAGGCAGGAGTTGTGTTTTGTTTCATTCACACATGTTGAACACTCTGCCCATCGACATCACAAGGTGGAACAGAGCATTTTGAGCTTTGGACATGTGATTGAAACAAAACATAACTCCAGGTATGTTGTTTTGAGGAGGTAACAACATTATAACATGGCTTAAAGTTCCCAAGAATCAGTTTTTTGTAACAATGGACCTTCAAATGTGCATTACAAAGCATTTCTGGCGGAAAGTCTGCTATACCAATGTGTCTCCATGGAGATGTTATTGGTTTATCAGGAATGTTCAACAGTATTAGTAAGTTTTTATTAAAATTTTTTGTATTTATTCAATTTCAAGTTGTCCATTTTACTTGCAATAACGACTTGGGATTATAATGAATTTAGGGGTGGGCAATATCTCGATATTTAAAATATATCGAGATATTTTTTAAACTACTCCATAAACTACTCGATATGAATTCTGACATATTGATATATGGCTATTTCTTGCTTAAAATATTAAAATTTAAAAGAGTTGCACAAACTTGTTTTTTGGCTATTTGTTGAGGTTGAGTTGAGTTACGCCAATATGTATTATTTATTTTATATTACAGTTATATTAATATTTATGCAGTCGGGGATTTATTTTTACCTTAAATGCAGCAAAAGAAGCACTTTGTTCCTATATTGACTGTCTACCTAGAGTTGAGTCGTTTTATTTTCTTCTTCCTCCTTCCTTCCTTTGCACTTGTCATATATCGAGATATATTTTTTGGTCCATATCACCCAGCCCTCATTGAACTTATATATATTTCTGGTGAATTTGTGCCACAGCTGCCCTGGCACAGACTGAGGACGTGATGCTAATGGTGCCAACCCTCAGTGTTCCCATTGTGATGAAAACAGGACGTGTGTTTGTGTCGAAAAGTACAGAGGAGGTTATTAGCCCTGGGACCAGTGTTTGAAGTCTGACATTTAGATGAAACATGTCTGATGCAATCGTGTGTGTACTGTTCATACATGTGTGGTACTATATGTGTGTACTGTGGTGTGTACATGTGTAAAGTCCTGAGCCTCTGAGACAGTCTGGGCCGGGCACAGACCTCCTGCAGAGTGGAGGGCGGCACAGGTCAGGTCTGTGTGTGGATGTGTGTGTGTGTGTGTCTGTCTGTGTGCTCTGACAGGCCACAGCAGCCCCCTCTGATGGGCATAATTACTCCTGACAGTGCACACGCCAACTCCACCAGACCACCACCACCACCAGCCCACGCACACACCAAAGGACCCGAGAACCAGGGCAAGGACACTCAGCAGAGGACATGAGGCTGGCATGTCAAGAGGCTCTGCTCCTGTGTGTGCATGTGTGTGTGTGTGTGTGTGAGTGTGTGTGTGCATGTGTGTGTGTGTATGTGTGTGTGTGTGTGTGTGAGTGTGTGTGTGCATGTGTGTGTGTGTATGTGTGTGTGTGAGTGTGTGTGTGCATGTGCCAGGATGTTGGCGCTGGGTGACAGCTGTCAGGCTGCTCTGGTGCTCTGTCTGAGACTGTGCCAAACCAGCCCTTCCTGTGTTCTGGTGTAGACTGTGTGGTGTAGACTGTGGTGTAGACTGTGTGGTGTAGACTGTGGTGTAGACTGTGTGGTGTAGACTGTGTGGTGTAGACTGTGGTGTAGACTGTGTGGTGTAGACTGTGGTGTAGACTGTGTGGTGTAGACTGTGTGGTGTAGACTGTGTGGAGTAGACTGTGGTGTAGACTGTGGTGTAGACTGTGGTGTAGACTGTGGTGTAGACTGTGTGGTGTAGACTGTGTGGTGTAGACTGTGTGGAGTAGACTGTGGTGTAGACTGTGTGGTGTAGACTGTGTGGTGTAGACTGTGTGGTGTAGACTGTGGTGTAGACTGTGTGGTGTAGACTGTGTGGTGTAGACTGTGGTGTAGACTGTGTGGTGTAGACTGTGGTGTAGACTGTGTGGTGTAGACTGTGTGGTGTAGACTGTGGTGTAGACTGTGGTGTAGACTGTGTTTTGTAGACTGTGTGGTGTAGACTGTGGTGTAGACTGTGGTGTAGACTGTGTGGTGTAGACTGTGTGGTGTAGACTGTGTGGTGTAGACTGTGTGGAGTAGACTGTGGTGTAGACTGTGGAGTAGACTGTGTGGTGTAGACTGTGGTGTAGACTGTGGAGTAGACTGTGCTGTAGACTGTGTGGTGTAGACTGTGTGGTGTAGACTGTGTGGTGTAGACTGTGTGGTGTAGACTGTGGTGTAGACTGTGGAGTAGACTGTGTGGTGTAGACTGTGGTGTAGACTGTGTGGAGTAGACTGTGGTGTAGACTGTGGTGTAGACTGTGTGGTGTAGACTGTGTGGTGTAGACTGTGTGGTGTAGACTGTGGTGTAGACTGTGTGGTGTAGACTGTGGTGTAGACTGTGTGGAGTAGACTGTGGTGTAGACTGTGGTGTAGACTGTGGAGTAGACTGTGTGGTGTAGACTGTGTGGAGTAGACTGTGGTGTAGACTGTGGAGTAGACTGTGTGGTGTAGACTGTGTGGTGTAGACTGTGGTGTAGACTGTGTGGTGTAGACTGTGGGGAGGAGAGTGTGGTGTAGACTGTGGTGTAGACTGTGGTGTAGACTGTGTGGTGTAAACTGGAGCTCCAAGGCTCTATTCACACTTGTTTGAAGAGTCTTTGTTCAGTGAGTGTTCAGTGAGTGTTTAGTGAGTGTTTAGTGTTCAGTGAGTGTTTAGTGAGTGTTTAGTGTTTAGTGAGTGTTTAGTGAGTGTTCAGTGAGTGTTCAGTGAGTGTTTAGTGAGTGTTTAGTGTTCAGTGAGTGTTCAGTGAGTGTTCAGTGAGTGTTTAGTGAGTGTTTAGTGTTTAGTGAGTGTTTAGTGAGTGTTTAGTGAGTGTTTAGTGTTCAGTGAGTGTTTAGTGTTCAGTGAGTGTTCAGTGAGTGTTCAGTGAGTGTTCAGTGAGTGTTCAGTGAGTGTTTAGTGAGTGTTTAGTGAGTGTTCAGTGAGTGTTTAGTGTTCAGTGAGTGTTCAGTGAGTGTTCAGTGAGTGTTCAGTGAGTGTTCAGTGAGTGTTCAGTGAGTGTTCAGTGAGTGTTCAGTGAGTGTTCAGTGAGTGTTTAGTGAGTGTTTAGTGAGTGTTTAGTGTTTAGTGAGTGTTCAGTGAGTGTTTAGTGAGTGTTTAGTGTTCAGTGAGTGTTTAGTGAGTGTTCAGTGAGTGTTCAGTGAGTGTTCAGTGAGTGTTCAGTGAGTGTTTAGTGAGTGTTCAGTGAGTGTTCAGTGAGTGTTCAGTGAGTGTTCAGTGAGTGTTTAGTGAGTGTTCAGTGAGTGTTCAGTGAGTGTTAAGTGAGTGTTCAGTGAGTGTTTAGTGTTTAGTGAGTGTTTAGTGTTTAGTGAGTGTTTAGTGAGTGTTTAGTGAGTGTTTAGTGTTCAGTGAGTGTTCAGTGAGTGTTTAGCGTTTAGTGAGTGTTTAGTGTTTAGTGAGTGTTTAGTGAGTGTTTAGTGAGTGTTTAGTGTTCAGTGAGTGTTTAGTGTTCAGTGAGTGTTCAGTGAGTGTTCAGTGAGTGTTCAGTGAGTGTTTAGTGTTCAGTGAGTGTTTAGTGAGTGTTCAGTGAGTGTTTAGTGTTCAGTGAGTGTTTAGTGTTCAGTGAGTGTTCAGTGAGTGTTCAGTGAGTGTTCAGTGAGTGTTTAGTGAGTGTTCAGTGAGTGTTCAGTGAGTGTTCAGTGAGTGTTCAGTGAGTGTTCAGTGAGTGTTCAGTGAGTGTTCAGTGAGTGTTCAGTGAGTGTTCAGTGAGTGTTCAGTGAGTGTTCAGTGAGTGTTCAGTGAGTGTTCAGTGAGTGTTTAGTGAGTGTTTAGTGTTTAGTGAGTGTTTAGTGTTTAGTGAGTGTTTAGTGAGTGTTTAGTGAGTGTTCAGTGAGTGTTCAGTGAGTGTTCAGTGAGTGTTCAGTGAGTGTTTAGTGAGTGTTCAGTGAGTGTTCAGTGAGTGTTTAGTGAGTCCGCTCCTTCTCTTCTAAGCTCCATAAAAACACATCAAATTAAAATTCCCAGTTTTGTGACGTCACAGGCAAAAGTCTTTAGGTCTACTGCTGTTTTTAAGTCCACAAATCAAAACATTTCTGTTGTCAGACTGTGTTCGTCACAGTTTCTGTTTCTGTTTGCACCTGTAGAAACACGGTGTCTGTCAGACTTCTAATCATCACTGTTCTGATGATTAAAAGGTGTGAGTTTGATATTAACCTTGACTTTTAGCATCAAAGCAATATTTTTTATTGAATCGTATCGAATTGATTTGAAATATATCATATCGAATTGTATCAAATCGAAAGCTCACTGTATCATGATGCGTATCATATTGTGGCCTATGTGTATCGTATCGGCAGCTTGTTAATGATACCCAGCCCTACTCAAGAGCATGTTTTAAGGCCAATAACAACATCCATCCATCCATCTTCTCCCGCTTAATCCAGCTGGGTCACAGGGGCAGTTTACTGCACCTGACCCCCCCTATGAACCCCTGTGCAGGTGGTGAGCCCACAGGAGGGTGGACAACATGGTCCTTGATGTTAGTTCACAGGGTGCACCCGGAGGAAACCCATCCAGACACGGGGAGGAACATGCAAACTCCACACAGAAATCGATCGAAACCACAACCTTCTTGCTGTGAGGCCTGAGTGTTGCCACTCAGCCACCGTGCCACCAACAACAACAATACAGATAATGCATAATATACTGCACTACAGTAAGCAGAGCCGTGAGCAGAGCTGTGAGCAGAGCTGTGAGCCGTGAGCAGAGCTGTGAGCAGAGCCATGTGCGTCTGTGGCTCTGCTCTGTGAGGCTCTTGTGCATGACAAGTATGGTCCAGAGTTCCTCACAGCACAGAGCTCCACACTCAGCTCTCCTCTGCTCTCTGTAATTACCCAACAGCCAAAGTCACTCAAGGGCGCCCTCTCCAGTCAACTTCAGAGCGGCAGAACACATGGTTGTGAATATGAAGCAGTGCACTGGGCTGATAGAGGCTACACAGACTTTTGAAGAATGGTGATGAGCTTAGCAGTGCAGATGGAGCTCTTCAGTATGAGGTCAGTACAGTCCACAGAATACGACTGTGTCCATGTGTTCCACAGGGCATAAAGTGAGAGCGTTCAAACAGGCTTCATATCGACTGGGAACAAAGAGACACACAAGTTAAGTGCAGTTACAGGTCAGATCTGTGGAGAGGCGACCCCGCTCACACTCAGAATGTGTGTTTTTCTAAGTATTTTTGAGCTGTAACTGAATAAAAGTCAGGCAGAGCTGTTTAATGTCACACTGTGGAACATTCCAGGCAGATGCAATGTCTCAGTCTCAATCCCAACATTCCCAGAGCCGTATAAAGTCTGCCTCTGTGAGTCTAAATCTCGGTGACGTTTGGCGATGAGGCGGCAGCAGCATCACCATGAGCTAAACAGCGTCTCGGAGCTGGAGGTGACTGCTGGCAGGAGCGCGCCCGGGGAGGTGCCAGGGACGCCAGGGAGAGCCCGGTTTGGAGCGCTTTCGTCGGCCATATTGAAGCAGACCCCGCTGGATCCTGTGCGGAGTCTGGCTCTGAGCGCTGGACGCCGCCGCTCCGCTCTCGTGTTCGAGCCGAGCCGCTGTCACCAAGTATTCACTGTGTCTCTGAGTGGGTTTGTGTTCACTGTGGGGATCACACAGACCTGCAGTGGGGTCTGTGCGCTGGAGTGGAGTATAAACACTGGGAATGACAAGGTTTGCAGAGCTGAAAGCAAATTATAAATGATGAAATGTTGTCTTGATTCAACTTCCTGTACTGTTTTCAACCCAGATATGTTTTACGCACTAGGAATGGGACAAATTCCACAAAACAAGACAAGATCTTAACACAACTCCAATAATTCCTCCTAATTATTCCTAAATTTCCAGGTTCTAGTTTCCGATTTTGGCATCGCAATTTTTGATTCATTTGATTTCATATTTTTGTTGCTATTCTTGTACTGCTTTTTGGAACGATAACAGAATTAAAGTGCATAAGATTCTCTGAGTGTGACTTAATCTGGGGCGATAATGACTGTTCTAAATATACATTTTAGTTTTACACCAATTAAGAAGCAATTTGCGAAGAAAAGTTGAAAAATATGTTGTAAAAGACAGGAAGTAGAGAGTACTATTTTTGAGTCACACTAGGGAGAATTCTGTCCAAAAATTAGTCACAATTTATACAATATTCTGACACTTTAAATATTATTTTTTCTTGTATTTTACTTGCCAAACAAAAATGTCTGTGTACATTAAAGGAGTTGTCCGAGGTCACAGTTTTGGAATTCCCTAGAATGAAATTAAAATGTGCGTATTGGCCAAAATGGGAAAAAAAAGTGACATTTTATCTAAAATTTTAAATATAATGATATAATATAGTGGTATAATGATATAACTGATGATATATATAACTGTGTTTTCATAAAATGAATAGTCTAATCTGTCATAGACACTTTAACTCATTTTTTGTCCATTCCAACTGTAAAAACACAAAGGAAAAAAAATCTCATGAGGTCATTTCCTTGTGGTCATTTTGTCTTGCGAGATCTTCCGGCATGAGATCTTGTCCCATCTCTGAAAAATACTGTAAGAATTTAGATTTCACTAAGAAATTCGACAAAAAACACACATAAATAATACAAATAAATAATAATAAAATACAGCTCAGAGCAGGGGTCTCCAACCTTTTTCCTTCCACCTTTATAAAGCGAGAATGCCAGAGAGCTTCTCACTTTACCGGTCACAAGAAATTTAATATGAATATGTATAAGACCCCCGCATGGCTATGAAACATAAACCATTATCCACTTAGTCGTGCACACAGTCGGTGTACAAAAAAGGGACTGAATTAATCAAATTGTACTTGTTCAGCACAATACGTGTAATTCAGAAATCCCTCGGTGAGCTACTTGGAAAGTTTTGGAGAGCGACCGGCAGCTCTCGAGCTCCAGGCTGGAGACCCCTGTGTCAGAGCAACTGTATCTGAGATTTTGGATTTCAAAAAGTGTTTTACTAATGACAGTTCTGGTGCTCATTTATTCTTCATTCCAAAAACACTTGACCTGATGGTGCGTTTATTTATGGTTTGGTCCTGGGTTAGTCATGGTTAAGTTCTGGTTTGGTATTTTTTAGTCCTGGTTTAGACCTAGTTTAGTCCTGGTGTGGTCCAGGTTTTATTCCTGGTTTGGTCCAGGTTCAGCCCCAGTTTGGTCCTGGTTTAGTCCTGGTTTGGTCCTGGTTTAATCCTGGTTTAGTCCTGGTTTGGTCCTGGTTTAGTCCTGGTTTGATCCTGGTTTAGTCCTGGTTTAGTCCAGGTTCAGCCCCAGTTTGGTCCTGGTTTATTCCTGGTTTGATCCAGGTTCAGCCCCAGTTTGGTCCTGGTTTATTCCTGGTTTGGTCCAGGTTCAGCCCCAGTTTGGTCCAGGTTTTATTCCTGGTTTGGTCCAGGTTCAGCCCCAGTTTGGTCCTGGTTTAGTCCTGGTTTGGTCCTGGTTTAATCCTGGTTTAGTCCTGGTTTGGTCCTGGTTTAGTCCTGGTTTAGTCCTGGTTTAGTCCTGGTTTGGTCCTGGTTTAGTCCTGGTTTGATCCTGGTTTAGTCCTGGTTTAGTCTTGGTTTGGTCCTTGTTTAGTCCTGCTTTAGTCCTGCTTTAGTCCTGCTTTAGTCCTGGTTTAGTCCTGCTGTAGTCCTGCTGTAGTCCTGCTTTAGTCCTGGTTTAGTCCTGCTGTAGTCCTGCTTTAGTCCTGCTTTAGTCCTGCTTTAGTCCTGCTTTAGTCCTGCTTTAGTCCTGGTTTAGTCCTGCTTCAGTCCTGCTTTAGTCCTGCTTTAGTCCTGCTTTAGTCCTGCTTCAGTCCTGCTTCAGTCCTGGTTTAGTCCTGGTTTAGTCCTGCTTTAGTCCTGCTTCAGTCCTGCTTTAGTCCTGCTTTAGTCCTGCTTCAGTCCTGCTTCAGTCCTGGTTTAGTCCTGGTTTAGTCCTGGTTTAGTCCTGCTGTAGTCCTGCTTTAGTCCTGGTTTAGTCCTGCTTTAGTCCTGCATAAGTCCTGCTTTAGTCCTACTTTAGTCCTGCTTCAGTCCTGCTTTAGTCCTGCTTTGAGCTCAGTACAGTCCTCATGTGGACTGAGTCTGTTCCTGTTCTGGTCTTGGCTGTGATACGACTGATTCTTTTCTTTTATTTCACTGTTGCTGACTGTGAATGTTGTGAAACGAAAATCAGGTCACATGAACTGAAATGAACTCACATTTTGTCTGGTCAGGAGCCCTCAGACGCCCGCCCCCACACCAGTGTGTGTGTGTGTGTGTGTGTGTGTGTGTGTGTGTGTGTGTGTGTGTGTGTGTGTGTGTGTGTGTGTGTGTGTCTGTGTCTGTGTCTGTGTGTGTGAGTGCGTGTGCGTGTGCGTGTGCGTGTGTGTGTGTCTGTGTGTGTGTGTGTGTGTGTGTGTCTGTGTGTGTGTGTGTTTGTGTGTGTGTGTGTGTGTGTGTGTGTGTGTGTGTGTGTGTGTGTGTGTGTGTGTGTGTGTGTGTGTGTGTGTGTGTGTGTGTGTGTCTGTGTGTGTGTGTGTGTGTGTGTGTGTGACTGTACAGCTCCATCCATCAGAACAGTGCTTTAAGGACACACCTGCCTCTCTGGGATTCCCCTCGACCCCAGACTGACTGACAGGGCTGTGCAAAAGCTGTGGAATCAAACTGAACGGTTTACACTGGTCCTGGTTTAGTGCTGGTTTGAGCCTGGTTTAGACCTAGTTTGAGCCTGGTTTGAGCCCGGTTTAAACCTAGTTTAATTATAGTTTGGTTCTGCTTTAGTCTTGGTTTAGTCCAGGTTTGGTCCTGGTTCAGTGCTGGTTTTGTCCTGATTTGGTCCTGGTTTTGTCCTGATTTGGTCCTGGTTTTGTCTTGGTTTGAGCCTGATTTGAACCTGGTTTAGTCCTGGTTTGAACCTTTTTTGGTCCTGATTTAGAATTGGTTTAGTCCAGGGTTGGTCCTGGTTCAGTGGTAGTTTTGTCCTGGTTTAGTCCTGGTTTGAGCCTGGTTTAAACCTGGTTTGAGCCTGGTTTGGTCCTGATTTGGTCCTGGCTTAGTCCTGGTTTAGTCCTGGTTTAGTCCTGGTTTGGTCCTGGTGTTGTACTTCTCTGAGTAGTTTTCAGACACTGTACTTTTATTTGACTACTTCAATTATATATTTCACAGTAACACCAATTACTGATTACTCAATAGTTTCCCCACTCTTCAAATTATTAAACCATTTTTTTTTGTATTTCCACTTAAGTAATAATATTTTTAAGGAAGTATGATTATATAGTTTTATTTCAAATAGTGTAATTCATCTTATATGGTCAGTCTATAGCCCGGTATCTATGCATGTGTAGTAGTAGTAGTAGTAGTAGTAGTAGTAGTAGTAGTAGTAGTAGTAGTAGTAGCATTAGAGTAGCAGTAGGGGGCACTGTGGACTCATGGTACGACTGATCGCAGCATCAGGGAAACAACAGGTTATGAAGCATATACACTCGACCGGATTTAAAAGGTGGATTTGACATTTTATTTTACGGTGGTCAAGGAAGGATATTCAAAATATCGAAAATCAAAACTAATATTGAAACTAGATACTCATTTGAGCAGGAATCGATACTAAAATGTCTCCAGGACTAAACCAGGGCTTAAGCAGGACTAAACCAGGACTAAAACAAAACTAAACTATGACTAAATTAGGATTTAAACAGGACTAAACCAGGACTAGATCAGGACTAAACCAGGACTAAAACAAAACTAAACTAGGACTAAACCAGGACTAAACTAGGGCTTAAACAGGACTGGACCAGGACTAGATCAGGACTAAACCAGGACTAAACCAGGACTAAACTAGGGCTTAAACAGGACTGGACCAGGACTAGATCAGGACTAAACCAAGACTAAACCAAGACTAAACTAGGACAAACCAGGACTTAACCGGGACTCAACCAAGACCGAACCCACACGGACTAAACCAGGACTATATACATATATATATGACAAGTATTAATATACTTACTACAATAGTGGCTGATGCTGTAATCACAATGCAGTATAACAAAATATATATTGCAATAATGCAAATATATCGTTTTTTGCAGAAAATTAAAAAAAGGTTTTATTAAAATTTTGTCAAAGATTTTCCCAGACAAGTCCCTGATTTTGTCTTGATTTTGAACCAGTCTGACAAAATTTGGCAAGAAAATTAAGACTTTTTTGTGCATGTACTTTGTATGTATTTTTTGCTTAAATATAACTCAAATGATTGTGTCAAAAAGTAGATACAAATATTGCAGTAGTACTGATATCGCAGTACTTAAAAGCCATACCCCATATTGCCTAAAGAGTACACAGAAGTCCCTGTTCTTTCCATGTATTTGAGCAAATGGGCTTCTATCTGCATCTGTTAATAGAGCGTTTTACTTTCAGATAATCAGGAAGTGCGTGTTACCATGCTAGTTGTTGTTATAGACTAATCCCTAACAAAACCTAGTCTAAACTGGGTCTAAAGCAGGACTCAACCAGACCTGAACTAAAGAATTTGATCAAAAATCCACATACTAGAAGGTCACCGGTTCAGACCTTGCTCGAGCACCTACTGTTGTTGTGTCCTTTGGCAATACACCTCGCCTGATTATAGCAAAGGCCTGGTTTTCTAATGTATAAAGCTACTAGATCCATCCAATTTTCCGCTGGCTTCAATGTTTGATTCTTATCGCCATGACGACACCGAGGAAAAGGGAGGGGCCGCTGAAGGAGGAGCGGGGTCTCAGGGACGTGCCGGGAATCAGGTTGTTCAGGTTGTTATTACTGTTATTGGATGAAAGTGGGGGGGGGGGACTGTACTTCAATAACCTCTCCTATAGTTTGGATTAAAAGTTTAAAAATAAAAAGTTTGATAGATTGGATTAAAATTGTCAAAATTGTCAAAAGAAGTAGGTAAATGCTCTGGAGACTTGGTGCACTTTATTACATTTCTTTACAGTGTTGTACGTGTGAATGTGTGGGCTGTCATTTGAAGTTTCACGGTTTTCTTTGTTCGTGTATGTTTTATTCTTTGCGGTTTAAAAGTTGAAGTCAGAAGCTTTTCATTAAAGGCCCTTTACACTATTTTTACCCACATATTTAAGCTAAATGTGTATTGCCCCAGTACAGATGTTGTTTAAGCAGCTCTTGAGGTCAAAACAAGTCTGCTATGTACTGTTCACAAAGCGTTTTTTTGTTTTTTTTAATATGTATTAGCATGCTAGTTGTTGTTAGCATTACCATGATGACAAAATATCACTTTGGCTTATGAAAGGTGTGAAAAGCACTTATAAACTCATCATAAACTCATTGCAGTGAGTAACTAGGATGCAGAATGTATAAGGTACGTGAGGACCACTGCAAACCATTTCAAATCAACTAGTTCTGTTTTTCACATTTCAAGTAAAAACCTTGACAGCCAGAGAAATTCTTTTGTGAATTTTGTGAGCTCACAAACTCTTCAGGATCCATCTTGTACAGTACAATACAGTTATGCTGTTAGTTTGTGAAGAATGTGCTTTTCTCTCAACTGGTTAGAACTAAAGTTTTATTCTTTGCCTTGTTCCGCTGTTGAGACGCTTCCACCAAGTAACATGAAGCTTTTGAATGTTTCAGTCTTTTGTTCTTATTAATAAAAATATACTTTATTAACTATATCTCTCAATAGATAAAACTATAATATACAAATAAATGTAAAAACAAAAAACAAAAACAACCCCAAAAACCTCTAAAACCCTGTCCAGGGGTTAAAATATTTACTATTTACAAAGTTGAAATACATTATTCGATTCGATAGTTTTTGACTATGTCCGCATTTTCAAAGTCATTGTTCAGTTTCTTGATGGTTCTCGATCCTCTAAGACTTAATACTGCTGATTTGGTAAGAGTGACAGTTTGACTCTTAGCCAGTGTAGGACAGTACTGTAATCTTGGTCCTTTTTCCTTGAAACTTTAATTGATAATTCGCTAATGAAACGTTCCGCTTCCCTTCCATTCCCTCCACAGGGGGTGAAGACTAAAGGCGTGAAGGAACCATGTTCAATCTGAATGACGCGTTGGTTATATTGCCGTTTCTTTTCATTCTCGTTAGTGGTGAATGTTGTTTCTAGTTTCTGGTTCAGGTGGCTCTTAGCAAATGGGTTGAACACCCTTACATCAAAAAATGCTCGTTGCCCCCTTATCCAGAAGTCTCTTGCGCAGACATCTAACCTGGCTTCATCAGATGAGTTGGCACTACTGTTGTTCTTATTGCTTTCAGTGTGAAACTTAAGCCATAGAGCTACACATATCAATCTGATGTCAGTTTCTATGCCTATTATTATTATTATTATTATTATTATTATTATTATTATTATTATTATTATTATTATTATTGCTATTATTATTATTATTATTATTTCATTATAGTATTATTTTTATTATTAATTAATTTGTTTTTGGGTTTTTTCTGACGTTGCATAATAGCCCCATAAAATCCAGTTCATATTCAAATAACCCACAAAGGCGTCAACTGTCCGTGCGTCCTCCATTATCCCACAATAAAAACACACTCCCCCGTCTCCCCGAGCCTAACCCGTAATCACCGCGAAGGCCGGCCCGCTCTAATGGACGTAAATTCCAGCCCTCGCCTTTAAATGCACTGCTGATTAATGAGAGCGCGAGGCCATCAGCGGAGGGCTGTAACGAGCTAATACACGTGATCGACGCCGGAGAGGTCACCGTGGTCATTTTTTGTGTCTCGCAGATCCAATTTGACTATTTTTTTAATGATTAACGGTTTATTTCCTGCCATTTTTTTGTTTTTTATTGTTAACATTTTACAGTTGTACACTCGCTCTGTGCCAACTGTACAGGCTGGCAGTCGCGGTTGGCACGGTAACGTCGTCGGATTTGTGGCGCAGGGGAACGGGACACATGGGTGCAGTGTGTTTGGGCTAGCACTTATACGATGATAGCTAATCACATACAGTCTATTAAAAGCCACCATCTGGAAGTGCGTTTGATTTACTTTCACCAGTAGATGGCAGTAGTGAAACCTGTTCTATTCACGTCTCACCTGGCCCCGCCCTCTCCACTCACCTGGCCCCTCCCCTCGTCCTCTCCACTCACCTGGCCCCTCCCCTCGTCCCCTCACCTGGCCCATAGTCTGAGTAAAGACGTCGACTAAGCGAACGCGACGTCTCCTGTAGCGTTCGGCTCCAGTCAAACGAAGCTCATCGAGGCCGGCGGTTACAGAAGTGAATTTGGAGCCGAATTCCAAATACCGAATAGGAATTTATTGAAAAAAATAGCGAAATAAAAACACCTGGATCACGAAGAGCGGGTTAATATGAACATTTAAGACCAAAATGCAGCAATTTTAAGACCACTGCAGCAGTTACAGAGAGAGGTGACTGTTTTTTTAATACAAACTGAACTGGAGCCAGACCTCATTTAGTCAATTAATAGTTTTTTTTTGTTGTTTTTTTTGTTTTTTTTTCCTTTTTCTTCTTCTTTTCTCTTGTATAGATGTATCTTATTGCCTTTTTATATCATGGCCAGGGGACTACAGATGAAAACTCGCCTTCTGGCTAATTCTGCCTTTTTTAACCATGTGTAATCATGTGTTTTATGAAATTGCACTGTCCCCTTTCAACTAAACTAAAAAACTAAAAACTAAATAATTTTATTTAAGAGGAATCCTATGGGACAACAGCAGAAAGGAGAAGCGAGTGAGGGAGTAAGCTGGCTGAAGATTTGGTATTTTTTATATTTCTGAGTAAAAAAACTGATAAAACTCACAATTCACAAGTTTAATTGGTCTTTATATACAGTAAATACATTGTTTCCTAGTACTTTTTTCTGCATAAATAGTAGTTTTTGCGTTTTTGGGTCAGATACATACAAACTCATAATAGTTTTCTTCCCCCATTTTAGTCGACTTTACTCCAACAAGAATTTCCGACTGCCTTAATAAACACATATATTCACTTGACTGTCCCATGCACAGTAGGGTTCGGGAGGGTGGGTTTATCATGTTATCCATTTGACCCCTGACCTCCTCATCCTGCGAATGAGGAAATGTGCTTGGGACTCGTGTAAGATAATACGGGACAATTAGCTGAACTGTTGGCGTGGGCGCTTAAAGCTACAGACCTGCACATAAAACTATTACAGCTGTAGTTCGCTCCCATGAAACCTGAGGGAGCTGAGTCTTGACACGGACGGGGTCGAAAAGTCCAAAAGAAAATATATACGAAGAGGTGAAAAAGCTTAGGTTAGCTTAAAGACAGGGTATTGGACGTTATGGTGTACAACTCAATCTGAGCAGTGGTGGCGTAGTACTCGAGACCGGTCTTGGCCTCGAGACGGTTTTTTTTTATTTTTATGGTCTTGGTCTCGTCTCGGACTCAGCTGTGTTTGGACCCAATCTTGTCTTGGTCCTTGAAGGTGCTTGGACTAAAGGTCTGACACTCAATAAATGATAAAATGGAGATAGCGTTATAAGATATAACACTGATATATATTTGTATAACTGTAAAATACAAATAAATGTTGAAAATGACAAAGATGGTCTCGATTTGGTCTTGATGGACCGTGGTCTTGGTGGGGTCAGCCCTATGTTCCCACAGCCCAATGTTCCCTCATTTCTACGAATTTGTTTTTCACTTAAAATTTGGAAAATTAGGCCCTATTTTCCCACATTTCTAAGATTTCTAAAGATGATTCAGAGTAATTTCAATCTAGGATCCTTTGCACCATGACCTTGAGTTGGGCTGAGGGAACATAGGGCTGAGGGAACATAGGGCTGAGGGAATATAGAGTTGAGGGAACATAGGGCTGAGGGAACATAGGGCTGAGGGAACATAGGGCTGAGGGAACATAGGGCTGAGGGAACATAGGGCTGAGGGAATATAGAGTTGAGGGAACATAGGGCTGAGGGAACATAGGGCTGAGGGAACATAGGGCTGAGGGAATATAGAGTTGAGGGAACATAGGGCTGAGGGAACATAGGGCTGAGGGAACATAGGGCTGAGGGAACATATGGCTGAGGGAACATAGGCACGTTCCCATCTTGGTTTTGTCTCCGTTTCGGTCGGTCTTGACCTTCAGAGGTTTTAGTCTTGTCCTGGTCTTGGTACCCTGTGGTCTCGGACAGGTCTAGGTTTCAATTTGTGTGTTTTTTACTACAACACCAAAAAAAGTATAGATTTAAATGAACAGGAAGAGTGTGCTGGAAATTTACACCAATGTAAAAAATCGTTTGTGTCGTCTACATTGGTGTTTCTTCTATAAGGTTCAGTCAGACAACCAACACACATGGACCTGTTTAATGTAACACAGATATTCTATTCTATATTAATTCTATAATCATAATAATATCTACGTGTATTGTTCTGTATTGGACTTCACAAGCCTCTCAAAGCATTTTTGTCATTCGTTCGTCTGTAGCCACAGCTAAGATGCGAGACCACCAATCTGCACCATCACTCCCCCAGAACTCAATCTTTCGGTTTAGACGTGCCTCATATTGCTAACCCAACCATACTTCAGCTGAAATTAACTCCATAAATTACAAAAAACTAATGCTTGTGTAAGAATACCAGATTTTAACTGATCCTGAGAGCTTGAAGTGTCCAGTATCAGTGGGACGGAGAGGGTAGGTCTTTCCCATAGCTTAAAATGTCCCTAAATCCGCACTATAGGCCGAGTCCATAATATTTTCTTTAGCAGGCCTTGGGGAGGGCTTCGGAATGCACGCTTCATGAATCCTGTGTTATATTTGGCTTGGAATAAAAGCAGGCCCCTGGGTTCCATCCCCCTCCTCCTCCTCCTCCTCCTCCTCCTCCACCTCCACTTTCGTAGCAGAAGTTAAGTGGGTAAAGATTCATTTTCTACGACGGGAGTTGACCATAAAACAACGTGGGGTTAAGCTAAAGACCACTTCCTGTATGTAAAGCTCGCTGGTCGAAATGCTACGCTAAATCAATCAAGTTAGGACATACGGTCGGAGTACTACTACTGTAATTATACTCAAATTAGTCTGTGCAGCTGTATATGTTTAAAAAAATAACGTAAAACGTTAAAAACAGAATGAGTCCAAAGTTATTCCTCGCTTACCTTAAGCATTTTGAGCATTTTGAAGCTCTTTTTACAACTTTCAGAGACTAGAGAGGAGTTTTGCCTTGACGGTAAAGCTAACAGCAACTAGCATGCTAACACGTCTAACACGCACATCCTGATTTTCGGACAATAAATGAAAGCAGACCTTATTTAAACACTCTTATTTTGAGCTAAAAGGTGCGCTACTTACAGTAACTTTTCGATTGAAGGTCCATCATCTTTGTTTCTATGAATATGTCATTGCTCTGTTTGGAATGTTCCGCAGTATGGCATTAAATAGGCATTCTGACTTTGAGCGGGATCCGATCCATAACTTCGTCCGGTTTGGTCTCCACAAAGATCGAAAGGTTTAATAGCGTACTGTGAAACTTCGAGATAGAGCAATAACATTTCCACGAAGAAAAGCTTTTGACGGACCTTCCACCTGAAAAGTTACACAATGCATCTTTAAATAGAACAGATTTGCTTATGCTAGACATTCAAAAACTGCAAAATGGATATGAGAAAATAAGAGCAGTAGAATCTCCTCCTTGTGTGTGTCAGTTGCAGAGTTCAGTTTTCTTCCTTCTGTACGGGCTCGCTGGGGGACTGACCTTTCACTGCCTTCACCGGAGTAAACAAAAACAAACGGGAAGCCAACACAATCACCATGACGATCGGACAAGATGGAGCCTTAAGAGCGGACGGACCCGACTGGAATGCAAACGCGGGGCTGCAGCGGTTGCAGATTTTAAGTTCTGCGTGCTGTTTTTGCGTACTTCTGCAACACGCTTCATCCATCTGGATACAGAAAATACAAAAAATATATATATATGCAAAAAAAAGAAGCAAAGATAAAAAAAAATAAAAAAAATACAAAAAACAAACAAATAAACATTAGCTATCTTGGGAAAAAAATCAGCAAAGCAACTTGTTCTCCTACACACAAAGTATACTTTATTTTGACATATACAGCAAGTTAGTAGCAAGTAGTACTTTCCTGGTCCTTTGGCAACACACTTCATCTCCCTGAAGTGTAAGCAGTGTAATGTGAAAGTGGTCGGTGTTGGTCAGAGGGGCTTTTTATCGCAGATTGGTTGGCATGATTCAGTCCAGTCTACCCCAGGGCAGCTACGACTAATACCAAAAGTAAATTAAGGAGGGATACAAGAGCCGTGTGAAATAATTGCAATCGCCGGTCTTGAACATTTTCATTTGAATAAGAATATAAGAAAGCAAAAGGTTCAGAACTGTATGTACAATTTTGATTCTAAATTCCGTTAACTTGACTCGACTCCTTCCCCAGATACGAGCAGACATGTTCAAATCCAATATAGTCATAAAAGTTTATTGGTAGTGCTGATTTTCACATTATACTGTCCATATAATGAGAATGAGACAAACTTGGACGTGTCTCTAGGTTCAGTTGTGGTTCCAATGTGTTATTCGAGATGGATCCAAGTCACAAGAGTTAGTGCTGCTGCATATATGTACACATTTTCATAGAAAAAAAATAAAATATATATATATAACATAGCAAATATAAAAAAACAACAAAAAAGCAAAGATACAATCAAAAAATACAAACACAAATACCAAAAAAGCAAAGATACAATCAAAAAATACAAACACAAATACCAAAAAAGCAAAGATACAATCTAAAAATACAAAAAAAAACAGAAGCAAACAAAGCAACAAAAAAAAAAAATACAAAAAATACAGGCAACACAGGTTCAGTTGTGCTTGAAGTACTTTTGTAATACTGTAAGAGCTCAGGCTTTATACAGATCCTTGAACAGTAGGATTTGTATTGCATGACTGCTCTTTGTTGGGTAAAGTCTGTCTCTGGTGTGGGTCATTAGATGGAGCAGAGTGAAGCAGAACGTGAGTGATCTCTGCATGTTTTTCTTGGGTTCTCCATCCACTTAAAAGCCGCTCCTCCAGCTCATGTCGCAGCGAGTCGAAAGCACGGCCCAAATGCACAAACCCACCTGTAGACTGAGCTCATATGGAAGTGGGCGTATTTACAAATTGGTTATAGTTACATTTTTCAAGGCACTCAAAAATTCATGTGTGGAATCTGGAATCGCAACTTATGATTCGAACCTTTTAACCGATGATGTACAGTATGTCTAGAGCGGGTTTCGAACCGCCAACCTACGGATCAACATTCTACCAACTGAGCTTCTGTCTTTTAAATTGAACATATCTCGATGTCGGTTTTCTTCACTGTTATTGTGTTGAAATATTTTAAATTCTTTTGTCTGAATATACCCAGTTGAAGCAGCTGCTTTCTTACCGTAAGCGGGGTCACCTCTCCGTAGATCTGACCTGCGACTTGCCCCGGGTGCATCTCCAGCTTGACGAAGACAATATTTTAATAGGGAAGGCAAAGCAAGTTTATTTGTATAGCACAGTTCGTACACACAGTCATTTCAAGTGCTTTACAGAATAGCGAATACATTAAAATCATCCAAACATAAATAATCATCATAAAATCAACAAAAAATACCATACTTCATAACATCTCCATGGAAACAAGCAACCGGGTGACGGACCCTCCACCAGAAAAGTGACATAGTTCCCTTTTAAAATGGAAAATACCCGATTTTTCCCATGGATTTTACCAGAATAGGTCTTGCCCTTGTAGATATGAGCCCGTCTTGAGGTCAAAATATGTCCGCTGTGCACTGTCCGCATTGAATTACAAAGCCTTTTATTGACTGATAATCAGGAAGTGCATGTTAGCATGGTAGTAAGTGAGAAATAACTTTTTTAAAATCATGAATTATTCTGTTTTTTCACTTTTTCAGACCGTAAAAATCATGTACAGTGTATTTAATTTCACAGCTTTCTGATCCCACTCTAGAGCAGTAGAAAACGCAACTAAAAGGAGCTCGTTTCAGTGTTTAGTTTTCATATGTCGGAATGAAGTAGTGGATACCTGAGCCCACAGGTATTCTGTTATTCTGTGCGCTGAATGGGCCGACTCACTTTGACCATGTGTTTTGTGGATTAGAGGCGTACGTTATGAAAGAATAGTGCTTTGTTTTTGTGAATGTGTAACGTGATGGATACTGAAGGGACCGGCGCATTTATAAGTCTTATGGGGAAGTTTGGATTTCAGTTTTTTTTGTATTTGATTTGTAATTTATTCCGATGTGTTATTGGAGATGGATTCAAGTCAGAAGGGTTAACACTGTAGCGTATTTGTGCACAGTTTCACAGGTTTTGTGTTTGTTGGTATTTTGTGTATTTGAATGCAGGATGGCTGAGTCTAACATTCATGCCTCACAGCAAGAAGGTTCCAGGTTGGATCCCTGGGTCACCTGGACTTTCCTGTGGGGAGTTTGCATGTTCTCCCTGTGTCTGGATGGGTTTCCTTCAGGCACCCCGGTTTCTCAACCCAAAACGTGCTCCCCTATGAACCCGTATGAACTGAAATCAAGGACCATGATGTCGCCCGGTGCTGCCCTGCGACCCAGCCGGGTAAAGAGGCAGAAGATGGATGGATGGAAGGCTTCAGATAAATAAAAAATTGCAGTATGGAGCTTTACTAGTGTTCTCTGTAGAGATTTTTAGTCCACTGGTGTAAATAAATACACTAAAATACAAAAAGCAAAGATATAACTCGCCTCACACATCAGACCTCACACACAATAGCAGTTTTCTGAAGTAAAACAACAAGAGGAAGTGAAAACTGGTCTTTTGCAAGTGACTTTTACTTCTCTCTAACTTGGCCTGGTTGTATCCATGGAGACAGATAATTTAATACCACACTATGCAACAGTCTGGTCATTTCTAGTATCTTTACCCATTTAGCCTTTCTAACAAAGTCCGAGCTGCTCCCTCAGTACAGCGCCCCCATGAGGCTAAAATGACAGAGTTCTTCTGCAGACAGTAGATAATGGCAGAGCAGTGGCCTCTTCTGTCTCTCCATCCTAACTCGTGTTACAAATGGAGCTCCACCATCATAAATACCTATTAGAAAACCCAATAGTCTTAGTGGCAGAGCCCAGCTGTTTAAATGGGACTGCGAGTGGAATCTATCAAGAGCGACTGTCATCCTTCCTCTCCCCCTCTTCTCTTTCTCTCTCCCTTCTCTCACTCCCCTTTCTTTCTCTCCTGTTTCTCTTTCTCTTTCCTTTCTCTCCCCCCTTTTTCCTTTCTCTCTCTCTGTGTATACTTTCTCCCCCCTTTCCACCTCCTCCTCACTCTCTTCCCTTTCTTTCTCTCCCCCCTTTTCTCTCTCTCTTTGCCCTTTCTCTCCCCCCTTTCTCTTTCTCCCCTCTCTGCCTAACCCTTTCCCCTTCTCTCTCCCCCTTCTCGCTTCCCTTTCTTTTTCTCCTCTTTTCTCTCTCTCTTTTCCCTTTTTCTCTCCCCCTTTTTTCTCTCTCCTCTCTCTCCCTCTCCCTTTTCTCTCTTGTTCTCTCTTGTTCTCTCTCCCTCTCTCTCTCCTTTTCTCTCAACCTCCCCTCTCTCTCTCTCCCGCTTTCTCCTTTCCTCCTCTCCCTCTTCCCTTTCTTTCTCTCCCCTTTTTCTCTCTTTCTTTTCCATTTCTTTCTCTCCCTTTACTCTCTCCTTTCTGTTGCTCTCCCTCCCCCCTTCTCTCTCTCTCTCCCCCTTTCTCTCTCTCCCCCTTTCTCTCTCTCTCTACCCCCTTCCCCGTCTCACTCTTCCTTTTCTTTCTCTCCCCCTTTTCTCTCTCTCTTCCTTTTCTTTCTCTCCCTCTTTTTCTCTCATTTCTCTCTCTTTCTCTCCTCTCTCCCTCCTCCTTTCTCTCTCCTCCTTTTTTTCTCTCCTCCTTTTTCTCTCTCTACCCTCCCCCCTTTCTCCCTTCACCCTTTCTCTCTGCCCTTTCTTTGTCTTCCCCCTTTCTCTCTCATTCTACCCCCTTCCCCCTGCCTCACTCTTCACTTTCTTTCTCTCCCCTTTTCTCTCTCTTCCTTTTCTTTCTCTCCCCTTTTCTCTCTCTCTTCCTTTTCTTTCGCTCCTCTCTCCCTCCCATTTCTCTCTCCTCCTTTTTCTCTCTCTACCCTCCCCCCTTTCTCCCTTCACTCTTTCTCTCTTCCCTTTCTTTCTCTTCCCCTTTTCTCTCTTTCTCTCTTCTCTCCCCTTAAACTGACTCGTGAGCATAAAACATTTTTTCTCATTTTTTCATCTTTAAACTTTGATGTCGCAGATTACAACTACTACTACTACTACTACTACTACTACTACTACTACTACTACTACTACTACTACTACTACTACTACTACTACTACTACTACTACTGCTGCTGCTGCTGCTGCTGCTGCTGCTGCTGCTGCTACTGCTACTACTACTACTACTACTACTACTGCTACTACCACTACTGCTACTACCACTACTACTACTACTACTACTACTACTACTACTACTACTACTACTACTACTACTACTACTACTACTTCTACTACTACTTCTACTACTTCTACTACTACTGCTACTACTACTACTACTACTACTACTACTACAAATACTACTACTACAGATACTACTACTGCTACTACATATCCAAAGTGGTGCTGTGTGGTTAGTTTAGTGGGTTTTCCATGGTCCTTGAAGAGAAAAGAATGTACCAAATCTCGTGTTGTCATGTGTCCAGTGAAGCAGCCCCTCCATCCCCCTCCATCCTCCAGCCTCACAGGCGGAGGAGACATGCCCACGGGGGAGGCTGCTAACTGGGCCGAGACCCTCATGTTCTGGGCCTGTCACCGGGACCTGTGCTTCTGCGGGAGAGGCCTATTCATTATGTACACCCACACGCACCGGCCTACGTCACATGATAGGCCAACATTCTCTCCTCTTTTTTCTCTCCCTCTTTTCTCTCTCTTTATCCATTCTCTCCACCTCTTTCCTCCTTAGCGCCTCTCTTCACTTTTTGCTCTCCCCCTTTTCTCTCTCTTTATCCTTTCTTTCCTCCTCTTTCTTGCTCTCCCTCTCGCTTCCCCTTTTCTCTCCCCTTTTTCCCTCCTTCCTTTCTTTTGCACCCCCCATTCTCTCTATCTATCCTTTCTCTCCCCCTCTCTTCCCTTTTTTCTCCCTCCCCTTTTCTCTTTCTTTCTCTCACCCCTTTCTCTCTCTATCCTTTCTCTCCCCTTCCCCCTTTCTCTTTTCTTTCTTTCTCTCCCCCTTTCTTTCTCTTTATCCTTTCTCTCCTCCTCTTTCCCCATTTTCCTCTCTCTTCCCTATTTTTACCTCCCTCTTTCTCTCTCTTTCCTTTCTTTCTCTGCCCCTTTCTCTCTATCCTTTCTCTTCCCATTCCCCCTCTCATTTCCCTTTTTTCTCTCCCCCTTTATCTCTCTTTCCTTACTTTCTCTCCCCTTTCTCTCTCTTTATCCTTTCTCTCCTCCTCTTTCCCCCTTTCCCCTCTCTCTTCCCTTTTTTCTCTCTTTCCTTTCTTTATCTCCCATTCCCCTTTTTCTTTATCTCTCTTTCCTTACTTTCTCTCCCCTTTCTCTCTCTTTATCCTTTCTCTCCTCCTCTTTCCCCCTTTCCCCTCTCTCTTCCCTTTTTTCTCTCTTTCCTTTCTTTCTCTCCCATTCCCCCTCTGTTTTCTCTTTTACCTCTCCCCCTTTTCTCTCTCTTTCCTTTCTTTCTTCCCCCTTTTTTCTCTTTATCCTTTCTCCCCTCGTTTCCCCTTCTCCCTCTCTCTTCCCTTTTTTCTCTCCCCCTTTCTCTCTCTTTATCCTTTCTCTCCCCCTCTTTCCCCCTCTCTCTTCCCTTTCTTTCTCTCCCCTTTTCTCTTTCTTTTCTTTATTTCTCATTCTATCCTTTCTCCCCCCTTCCCCCTCTCTCTTTCCTTTCCTTCACTCCCCCCTTTCTCTCTCTATCCTTTCTTTCTCTCTCTTTAAATAAAGTCCGTTACTTTTACTCTCACTCTTACCGAAGTACTTTTCCAAACAAGTAACTTCTTGAGCCACTACTTTGTACTTCTACTTGAGTAATATTAGTAATTATTACAAGTACCATAAATGAGTCTAGTTCTTTTCGTTTTCTTGAGTGCACTTTTTGGTTTAGCTTTTCTTTTCTTTTTTTTTTCTTTTTTTTTACCATGAATTCATCTTTCCCCATATCGCAGAGATCCACAGGGCTGAAGGGGACTCGGCTCAGACACAAGCCCAGATGAGTGCTCCCCGCTGGGCTGTTGGACGGCGGCCGCTCCCTGATTGTCCGCTGTGATTGTGGATCGAACACACCGGCGATTTAGTGTCATTTTGTCCAATTGTTCTGTGAAAACTATTGTGGGGGAATTGTCTTAACTGGGCTGTGGAAGGTGGTCATTTAAACTGCTTCCTGTGTAGTTTTCTTACCGTGACATATAAACCTTTACTCTAGCAGAATTAGGACAGAATTGTACTTATTTTGTTACCATGACAACGCATGCAGGACTATGGTTGGTTGGCTTGTAGGGTATGAACGGCAAATAAAAAGGACATATTTCTGGGCTTGCTTTCTGGCTTTCTAACTTTTATGGAGTAACTTTGCTAGACCTACTTGTTTCCATGGAGATCTTACTGCTTTGTCTGGAATGTTCCACAGTATGGCAATAAAGGACAGCCCCTAGATACCCTCCACCAGAAAAATGATTGTACAAAAAAACTGTTTTCACCTACCCTGGTCCCCGCCTTACCTCCATCCATCCATTATCTTTCACTTATCTACCCCCGGGTCGTGGGGGCAGCAGTCTAACAGGGACTCCCAGACTTCCCTCACCCCAGACACTTCCTCCACCTGAGGCATTCCCAGGCCAGCCAAGAGACATAGTCCCTCCAGCATGTTCTGTGTCTTCCCATAGACCGTATATATGAGTGGACTAAGTGAGTGTGACGTCACCCATAGCATTTGCGCCACTCAAATGAGGCTCATCATGCCACGATTACAGGAGCAAATCTGGAACCAGGATCTATGTAATGAATAGCATTTTTCTGATGGACAAAATAGCGGGAAAAAAATTCAGAGCAGGTTCATACGAACATTTTAACACCAAAATGACGAGGCTCAGTGCAGCAGTTATAGAGAGAGGGACGATAAGATCCCAATGTAAGTCAATGGGAAAAAGGGAGAGAAGGAGCCGGAAGAGCCTCCTGGAGCACTTGCTGTTTGGCATGCAGCAGCTAATGGCTTAGCTATGTCCACTCATATATACAGTCTGTGGGTCTTCCCCGGGGCCTCCTTCCAGTGGGACATGCCTGGAACACCTCCCGAGGGAGGCGTCCAGGATGCCCTCCCCTCAGCTGCCCCTCTCAACGTGGAGGAACAGCGGCTCTACTCCGAGCTCCTCCCATGTGACCAAGCTCCTCACCCTATGGGATTGGTTGGCCACTCTGCGACCATTTGTATCCACGATCTTGTCCTTTCGGTCATTTCCCAGAGCTCATGACCATAGGTGAGGGGAGGAACGTCGACTGAGGTAAATCCAGAGCTTTGCCTTTGGGCTCATCTCCCTCTTCACCACAACGGTCCGATACAGCGACCGCATCACTGCCGACGCCGCACCGATCCACCTGTCAACGTCACACTCCATCCTCCCCTCACTGTGAACAAGACCGCGAGATACTTGAACTTCTCCACTTGAGGCAGCCCCTGTCACCCTCCTTACATGCAGTTATTTAAAACATAATGCTATACTGTGGAACATTTCAAAGCCATGCAGATCCTCCTCTAGAAAAGTTCCACAGCCCCGCTTTAACTCTCCCTCTTATACCTTTGCGCTGTGCCCCGTCCACACCCATCGCCCCCCGCTACCACCAGTCCCATCTCTGTTTCCACGACAACCGCTCCATCACCGCCGTGCCCGTGTTGCCGTGGCGATGATGAATAGCCCCCCTGTGCTTTGTGTGCTCCCTGTTTGATAAATACTGTACACTATATATACCCCCCTGCGCTCCCCTCGCAGCTCATATTAAAGATGGGAGTCAGTCAAGATTGAAAATTGATTTCTGATGGGCCCCGCCGTTCACGTGGAGGTGCAGCCGCAGATGTATGAGGGTCTGAAGTCATTAAAACTTCGGGGGCGGACTCCGAACTTGTGCAGACGTCATCATGCATCTCACTTAGAGGCCTGGCAGTGATTACATTTGGACCAGGTGCTTGAGCGGGTGATGCATGGACCTGACTCGCTGTGGTTACACTCAGAAGACGAGCGGACTTTACAACATAGACTGATGTGGTAGTGCTCTTTGTATGGCACCAACATAACTTTTGAACATTTTTGTATTGTTACGATGAGTCTGTGGTGTTGTTGGGTCATTGGGCAAGACACTACACCCATATAATACACCCATACACCCATATGTGAGAGCGATCGGTGGTGGCAGCAAAAGTACCTGAGCAGCACTGAGTCTGGAGTGGATGAGTAATGCGGAGCTGTCCAAACTTTCTTCACCGAGGGCCACGTCTTTAACATATTCTAAGCAGAGGGCCACAGCGCAGGGTCAGTACAGCACAGGGAATCATTCATTTGCATTTTCTAAGTTCTGACAGTGCCACTGTAGCTCACCTGAAGGGTTGAAACGTTATTTTCGGTCTGTATCACAAGGGAAAGTGACGTGATGAATGTGAAAAGTTGTAGTCGTTGAGTTAAATTGAACTTCTTAAGTATTATTAAGCTGAATTGTATAACTTTTCTGGTGGAGCGTCCGTCACCTGCTTGTCTCCACGGAGATATTATTGTTTTGTCTTGATTATTCCACAGTAATAAAATAAATAAACTTCATAATCACAGGTTACTGGTCAGATCTATGGAAAAATAAGCCTGCACATGCTACACTGCAAAAAAGGATTTTCTAGCATAGTTAAACTGACTTGAATTAAGCAGATTCATCTTAAAAGACCGATTTTAGGATTTTTTTTTTACTTGTTTCAATATATTCCATCCTGATTTATCTTATTTCGATATTACGACTTATTCTAAGCACTTTTTATATGAACTCAGTCCAGGTTGAGCCTCTTTAACTTCCTTCTCAAACCAATAAGGTGAAAAATCTTGCCATAAACCCTTGAAACTAGTGTTTAACACTCGGACTGGTCCCACCCCCACTCTGCTTCTGTCACATGACCCTGTGTTCTCGCACCTGCCTGCACCTGCCTGTTTTGCACTGATCACTGATACTCTTATACTCTATATTATTATACTCCTGTAAATTTGTAAATTTTGTTATATTATACTATAGCTTTATTTTATTCTATTATTTGTTGCATGTCAGTGTTTGTCTACATCCTGCTCCAAGTACCGCAGCAATTTCCTAATGTTGTGAACCTGTTCACTCATATGGCAATAAAACACATTCTGATTCTGATTCTGATTCTGATTCTGATTCTGCTTAGAACAAGATTTGTATTTCATCTTGTTTTAAGAAAACTTGCTAAATGAAAATCCCGTACTGCACTGGCAGATAATTTCACTTAAAATAGGTAAAAATGGGTATTGTTTCTTATTTTTGATAGGCCTTTTTTGCAGTGTAAGAATTCATGTTTTTTGAGATATTTTTGAGCTATAAAACACATTACTGAACAAATGCAACTGATATATGTTTAATGCCCTGCTGTGGAACATTCCAGGCAAAGACATAACATCTCTATGGAGGCAAGTAGCTGATCCTCCACCTTAGAATATTAATTTATAATTGAATAAATGCGAGATAGACGAGTTTAATGCCATACGGTGGAACATAGACAAAGCAATAAGATCTCCATGGAGACTAAACATTCATAGACACTGCAAAAAGTACAGTCAAAAAGTACAGTCTGTACAGCCTCTGGAATAATGTATACAACTGTAACTTTGAACATCTGAAAAACAAAAACAAAGCATTATTATTATGTCTTTCACATCTTTATTATAAGGTACTTTCTTTACGTTCAGGGGCCTGTGTGTTAAACCTGTTAAACCATGAGTCAGGAGCTCTGATACTGCACCATGACACAGACACATGCTGTTGTGTCCATATGGTTTGCATTAATCTCCACCCACTTGGTGTTTTTCTCACGCTTTGTAATGTACAGTGACAGAGAATCAGTCAGTGAACACTCTGTCTAGTGTCAGGCAGCTGCTTTCTCATGTTTCTTAGCAAATAATTAGCTTGATTGTTCAAAAACGAGTATCCCTGACAATTCAGTGGTATATGTAAACATTTATGTAATGGTTTTCCACTTTCAAGACAGAGCACTTCACATCACAGAACCACACACATACACCAGTGCACAGACACCCAGAAGGGTTTAAGTGTCTTACCAGAAACAGAACAACACTGTTCTTCTGTTGGCGCTGGAATCGGACTGCCAGCCTGTGGGGGACCTGGCTGCTCCGTGATGTTTATGCCTCAGTGATGTTTATGGCTTTTTGCAAACTGGACAGGTTCAGACTTTAATTCTCAGTTATTTGCATTCACAACACACTGTACAATATACAGCTCAAGTCGAGGCCCTTAATAGTGTGTGTCATGAAGTGTTGTGGAGAGCAGAGCGCAGAGTGAGAGCAGCTCTGTGCCCTGTGCCCACTACTCTGCTCTGGCACAGCCTGGGTGAGCCGAGCGTGTCTCCAGGGCAACACTGACTTTACAAAACTGGCGTAGAGCCTTTTCCTTCCAATCAAACTACACTGTGACAACATTCGACTATAGTGTAGTGTAGTGTAGTGTAGTGTAGTGTAGTGTAGTGTAATGTAGTATAGTGTAGTATAGTGTAGTATAGTGTAGTATAGTGTAGTGTAGTGTAGTGTAGTGTAGTGTAGTGTAGTGTAGTGTAGTGTAGTGTAGTGTAGTGTAGTGTAGTGTAGTATAGTGTAGTATAGTGTAGTGTTATGTAGTGTGGTGTAGCATAGTATAGTATAGTTTAGTGTAGTGTAGTGTAGTATAGTATAGTGTAGTATTGCATAGTATTGTATAGTATAGTATAGTATAGTATTGTATAGTATAGTATAGTATATCCCTCCTGTGGGCTCACCACCTGCAGAGGGGTTCATAGGGGGGGTCAGGTGCTATGAGTATTGGGCAGCAAGCTGTCCCCGCGACCCAGCCGGATTAAGCGGGAGAAGATGTATGGATGGATGGATGTATAGTATAGTGCAGTATAGTGTCGTGTAGTGTAGAATAGTATTGTATAGTGTAGTGTAGTATAATATAGCATGGTATAGTATTGTGGAGTACAGTGCAGTATAGTATTGTGTAGTGTAGTGTAGTTTTGTGTAGTGTAGTGTAGTGTAGTTTTGTGTAGTATAGTATAGTGTAGTGTAGTATAGTGTAGTGTAGTATAGTATAGTATACTGTAGTGTTATGTAGTGTGGTGTAGCATAGTATAGTATAGTTTAGTGTAGTGTAGTGTAGTGTAGTGTAGTGTTGTATTGTGTTGTATTGTGTAGTGTAGTGTTGTATTGTGTTGTATTGTGTTGTATTGTGTTGTATTGTGTTGTATTAGCATTGTCAGAATACGAAAATTTCAAACTTGATACTGATTCCAATACAACAATGATAATTAAAAACATTGTAGTAGTATTGCAGTACTTTAAACACTCTAAATACAATACATCTGTCTTTAGCTCTCGGCTATTCAAAGTTATTTTATACCCAGGGATTGGCTGATTGTTACTTGCTGATATGTTACTATTACACATGTTCATAGGTGTAACTAATAAAGTTACTATATGGCCACAAATCTGGCAAATTATATTTAGTTTATTCAAACATTCGTTATTTTCAACATTAAATGGTAGTACTTCTTTTTTATTACCATGTGGTTTTAAATGTGTGTAATCCCTCTGTGGTCCAGGTAGGTTCCACAGTGGTACATGGGTGCATACTAGTCTATGTACTTGGCGGCACGGTGGCTGAGTGGCACTCACACCTGACAAGAAGGTTCTGGGTTCGATCCCCGGGTCACCTGGGGCCTTTCTGTGTAGAGTTTGCATGTTCTCCCCGTGTCTAGATGGGTTTCCTCTGGGCTCCGGTTTCCCCCATCAACCCAAAACATGCACAGTAGGTGTGAAAGTTGTGTGAGTGAGTGTTGGTGGTCAGAGGGACTGTTGGCCTGGCAGCTGCGCTCCGTCAGTCTGTCCCAGGGCAGCTGTGGCTACAACAGTAGTTTACCACCAGCGGGTCTGAAGTGAATGAAGAATGCTCTGTAAATAATCCTCTGTAAAGCATCTTTGTAGCATATGTCTGTGAAAAGCGCTATATAAATAAACACTTACTTTTATACTTATACTTGTTCTGTTACAGCTCAAGATCGAGATTCTAAAACTATTCAAGAAATCTTCACTTCTGTCCTGAGAATGTGTCTTTTTTAGTATTGTTACCTGCTCAAATAAGTATCCAGTTTCAGTTTTAGTAGTTTTAGTCTTGATTAGTATCTGATTTTTGATACTTTTGTACCTATAGTGTGTCTATGTTATTAAGACCCAGTTGTACTTTATTTGTCATATTTTAGTACATAACTTGTTAAAAGAAAAAAAAAGAAAAATCGTAATTGCGTATTTCTGGATCTCAGTCTAGACTTTGCCAACAATTTGAAATAAAACATGCACAGAACTCCCAGACGTGGCATTAGCCGTCACACGCATGTCCCACCTAGCATGGCACTGAGCTCCTAATGACCAACATAAACCAGAACACCGCCAGGCTAACCATGACAGCGACCAGGCCCCGTCGACGCCGCACTATTTATGGCCACCTAACTTTGTCTCCCCCGCCCGCCCGCCTCTCGTTAGCAGTCCCTCAAACCAATTAACACCTAAACGTGCATTCATGTCCGATTCCCCAACTCCTGGACGCAATTAAACGGAGGAAACTCGGAAAATTATGGGACGCTGGGGATTTCGGTAACTTGGCTGGGAATTTTTGGACTACCGTTGGACACTGGTTCGCTTAATGATTGGACATTTTTGGACAGATACGACAAATATGAAGATTTGTTTGCCAAATTTCACTTTGCAATTGTTAACACACAAATTATCGATGTAGCTAAGTAAAAATGATTTGGCGTGATTACCGTTTTTAGCTAGCCCGGATTGCATTTTTAGCGTCTCATAGGTCCCTTGAGAGAACGTAAACCGCAGTGATCAAAAAGACCGACCGAAAACTAGATCTGGGTACGGGAGTGGCGCCAGTGGGTTATCTTCGCCGCCCCCTTCAGCGAGGAGGGGGTACGGCGCGCGCATATTGTGGTGCTCATTAGCGCTAAAAGCTTTCGTACCTCACAAATATGGCCGCCGACCGAGTTCTGACAGGTTTTGTGGTCGGGTTGTTACCGTAAAGCGCAGCGTGAGGTTTCGGCGGTGACTTTGAAGACAAGCGCGGCGAACATGTGCGGCGGCCATTGTGTTTGTTTTATGTGGTCGGGCCGGGAAAGACGGAACCATTGGCGAACAGGTGTTTGGGAAGATGCCATGCTAGTTAGCTTTGAAGTTAAGCTAATGCTCTTTCCATTCTGGTACACAAAGGTGCGGAGTACTCAGTTGCCTTTACTCAGTTACATTTACTCGAGTAACTTTTGAGATAAATTGTACTTTTCATTGTACTTTTCTAGCCCCGCACTTTTACCCATATTTGAGTAATATTTTAATTGAAGTAACAGGATTCTTACTTGAGTGAAAGTTTTGGTTACTCTTCCCAGAATTTGAGTATCTGTATTTCCTTTTTCAGATACGATATTTCAAATTTTTTTGTCTTTTCTTTGAAAATAATGTTTTGTCCATCAGATTACATTATGTTAAGTTCCAATTGTTTCTCTTTAAGATACTCATATTTGAGTAATTGTTTTTCCAAATACTTTTATACACTTACTCGAGTTATTCCTTGTACCTCTACTTTGTACTTTAATATTATTTTGAAATAACATTACTCTACCCATCTCTGCTTGTACCAGTATCTAAGTACTAATATTACTGAAAATCTAAAAAAATGCACCCAGTTAAAAAGCTAATTTTCGAAAAGCTAACTACTAGCATGCTAACTATGCACTTCCTGATTTCAGAACAGTGAATCACTTTAATAATAAATGAAGCAGATGGCACACAACTTTTTTTTTTATCTCATGACCTGCTCATACAAATTTTGCTTAAATATGTAGAAAAAAATGGAGTACAGGGCTTTAATTATCCTTTTTAAATACATTTTTCATGCTTCTTTTTAATTATTATACATTTCTATATTGCTTTATCACTACTTCCATCTCAGATTTGACTTTTTCTAAATAATCAGTAACTCACAATTTGTCCCTTATCAAAAATCTCCCCCCAAAATAATAAAACTATACTCGCTGCCTTACAATCCTCCACCCACTCACATGTACCAAAGAGAAAGCGCTCACTTCCTTTACTTGGTATTGAACCTGAACCCTGTCGGTCACTAATATACTACACCTGCATCCCTTCCTATTGATGAACAGAATGGCACCGGTCTCTCTCTTTTCCTCTGCGACCTCTGAATTATTCACTCCATCTGGACCTGTACGAACACTTTAAACATATGACAGCCTAATGAGGCCTATTGATCGGGTAATTGATTGCTTTATGCACAGACTGAGTGACTGGAGAGGCTGATCCATTTGGGCACCTCATTACTTAATATGTATTATTCAGAGCACACTACTGACCGGAGAAGTATCATGTGCACTACGGATGGCGACATATTTACATCATATTTACATCGGAGACTCCTGCGTGGACAGATGGACAAACGCGCTCTCGTGTCGGTGAATCATAGTGCTGTGAAATCATGGTGTCAGGGTTAGACGCTAATATATTTTCAATTGCAAAGCTACCATGAAAAATACAAACTGTTGTGTTTGGTGAGCATTTTGACAACCACACATAATCGGCCAGACATATGTCACCTAAAGCCGGGCGTGCGCTGCGATTTTTGGCCCTTTTGGAGCCAATTTTTGACTTGTTTTTGACTGGGTTTTGGCTTAATCGTGTGTCATGCTTCTTGTAGTAAACATGGGGTAACAAAAACGGATGAATACCTCACGACCGGCTCCCGATCGGCAATTGTAGGTCGCAAGATTATCAAACCTGCTTGAAATCCAGTTGTTTCTCGTAAGGGTTTCGCACTGTTGAAGGAGTTTGTACAGTGTGAGAACAAGAATTGTGAGCTGTGAACTTTTAAACCCTGAGATTTGGTCATAGAGTTTGAGCTGGGGCTGAGTGAATCAATCGAAAATATCGCACAGTGTACGCCCGGCATTATGTCACCTGCTGTATTGATTTAAAGTACCATAATGCATCCGGCTGTATATCATGTCTCTGCTAGTAAAAGGTATTTTATGCTTGGAGAGTGGCTATTACACATTTAAGTAGATATAGAGCTCAGTCAGGTGGTGGATTAGCGCTAATGAATGGCACCAAGTCGCTTTTGGAGGTTTTTTTTTATCATTAAAGGAAATTGTAGACAAGGATTTATCTTAAAACTAATCAGATTAAACATGAGTGACTATTTAATACTGAAACTTTTTTTTTCTGAAAGTTTTAGAGTTGTTATGAGAATATTCCAAATTTAAATATAACCAAATAAGGAAAACATTCAAACCTTTTAATTAATTAATGTAAGGCTTGATTAGCTTCTTGCCTTTAAGATGCAGAAATCCTCTTGTAGCGTCAATCTGCTGATAAAAGGCTCAGGCTTTCTTCAGGCTTTGCTAATGTGTTCATCCTGGTGTAACAATAATCCACAATCTCTGAACTTCCGATAAAGTTTGTACTTTAGTTTCTATGGGAGTTCTGTGGGATTTGGAGCTGCAGGAGCTCTTATCGCTGGACTTCAGATGACATCACAGCATTCTGTAGGAAAATATTAATGTATACGGATGCGGCGCAGCTAAAATTAAAATTGTTAAATGCAAAAATGTGTAATACAGTGAGTTCTTGAGTTTAGTTTATCATTGGAAATACCAGGTTCAACATTTGTGCATTTACTTTTTGGATATTGCACAATGTGATCAGTACACTGGCTCTTGCCCCCTAATAATACCTCATAAAATGGCCATATGTAGCTACTATATGGCAACAAATCTGGCAAATTATTTTCTGGAAAGATTTCATTCAATTCAGCTTTATTTATTTTTATTGCATTTAGTGTTCATTGTAAAGTGTATTGTTAACTGCAAATCTCCTGTTGTCACCTACTTGGCTCTCCACTGATTCCTCCATTACATCACTTTTACAACCGTCAACTCTGCATTTCACTTCAACAACCTGCTCTACTTTTCTTTTCTCCCTAAACACTCCATGCAACTCTATCCTTTTGTATCCCACTTCCTTCTAGTCACATTAGACTCTTTTTTTTTTACTTCTATACTGTTCTCACATTGACAGAGTGCTGCAAACAAACTCCTCGATCATGTTTTTTGGCTCGTGTCCTGGGACATATTAAGCTTTTCCCCCCACACATATACAGCCTGGAGCACTGCACTGTCTTCTCCTCTTCTCTGGTTGTAATCGTGTCCAAGTGAACCATGATAAATACCAAGTTATGGATTTGTTTACCACACTTTTGTAGTATGATTTACTCAGTTACCAAATACAAATTCTTCAATACAAACTATGATGAGGTAAGGACTGATTAGCGGTTATTACACATTTGAGCAGTTGTATCAAATAAAGTGGCCAGTATTGATACTTGCAGCTGATATCATCAACGTTTCCTGGCTTTGTGATGATAACTGAATGCACTATCTGTCAGAAGCTCTATTAGACTTTAATCTGAGCTTTATTTTACGAGAAAAAGCTGATATAGTTGGAAATACAACACATGAACTGATTTGTGAAGTCAAAGTAAGAGCCATGAATGCTCATACTGATCACAGACTCCTGAAAATGTGCTGTTTAAATCCATTTTATACAGGGTGACCAGAATTTCAAGACAAAAAACTGGGGCATCCCCATTTTTTGGTGGTTGGTAATAGTAAAATTGTGAAACGAGTGTGTAATTAAGGAAAATTGTTATGCAGAGACCATTCGTAACTAACATATCAGTCAGTGTAGTCACATTTTCTTTATGTTTTGGTCATTTTTAAGCTGCTTTTCTGTATTTTACCAAAACAACTGACAGTTTATGCCTCTCCATACTGTTGACAGGGTTCAGATTGGTCAAAAATAGGGACACCAGGGACATTTCTTGTATAAAACTGGGACAAATCACTGGTTTTGGATAAATCTGCTGGGACAGGGGACACAGGGCTCAACACTGGGGCTGTCTGTCCTTCTCACCCTAATTTCATATATTTTCGGACTGTCTTAAAACTAGTCAAATTAAAATGAAGTAACGCCCCATCCCGTCTGCTTTGCAACGCTATCAATCAAACTGCTAATGCCGCTGCTAATGTCAGTGGGAGCAACCTCACAGAAAGAAGGTGGCTAAAATGAAATCAGATTGACTGACCACTCCAAAAAATCCCAAACATATGCAACATTTATTTATTTATTTACAAAACATATACAAAGATTTAGAATTGTATGGAATTCTATGGAAGGTAAGGTGACCAGACATCCCTGACCAGACATCCCGGAACAGTTCCAGTTTGGACTCCTGTGTCCTGTGTCCCAGCAGATTTATCCAAAACCAGTGATTTGTCCCAGTTTTTATACAAGAAATGTCCCTATTTTTGACCAATTTGATACCGGTCAATGATAAAGAGAGGCATAAGTTATCATTTGTTTCAGTAAAATACAGAAAAGCAGCTTAAAAATGACCAAAACACAAAGAAAATGTGACTTTACTGATTCCATCCATCCATCTTCTCCCGCTTAATCCAGCTGGGTCGTGGGGGCAGTTTGCTGCCCAATACTCATAGCACCTGACCCCCCCTATGAACCCCTCTGCGGGTGGTGAGCCCACAGGAGGGTGGACAACATGGTCCTTGATGTTAGTTCATAGAGGTGCTGCATATTTTGAGTTGATGGGGGAAACCGGAGCCCAGAGGAAACCCATCCAGACACAGGGAGAACATGCAAACTCCACACAGAAAGGCTCGGGCGACCCGGGGATCGAACCCACATAACAAGTGCATAACAATTTTCCTTACATATTCATTTCTATTAATTTCAACCGAGAGTGTCCCAGTTTTTTATTTTTATTTTTAATAAAAGGGAACTCCCCAGAAACTACCTTGAGTGCCAACAAAAGCCTAAATGGACTGACTTTTGTGCAGGTGTTTTCTTTTGCCCTATTTTCCCCAATTCAACCTTATCCTATTTTATTTATTTTTTATTCTGTAGTTTAAGTCACATTACACCAGTTTTACCTTTAAACTCCTCTCTGACTGACAGACCGCCCCGAACCTTCCGATTATCTGTTTTTTGGCTCTCGTCCTGGAAACATTAAGCATTCCCCTGTACCTTTTTTCCCCCACATTTACAGTCCGGACCGCTACACAACCGTCTTCTTCTCTGGTTGCAATCGTAGCCCGGTTGCGTCCCGTGGAGATGTCTCGGAGGAGGTTGGATCGTGAACGCCCCCGCGCTCCCTGGATGACCTGAGACGTAGGAGCCCGTTCGGACAATGGGCCGGTCTGTGAGGAGCTGTTCGTGTGTTTGGAATCATCTCGTATTCTTCCTGTTGGTGATGGTCCACTGAGCCCAGGAAGAATACATGTCAGGTTTAAATACACCTTTCCGTGCACATCTCGAGGAACAGTCGATCTTAAACTTTTCAGGCTACGTCATCAAGAATTGGACTTTGAAATATTAATTGTAAAGGTGTGTTATGTCACTGTTTTGGAGAGAAGTTCTGCTTTCCCTATAGAGATGTGATTGCTTTGCCTGAAATGTTCCACAGTAGTTTTTTGCGTGTATTCACTTAGAGGTGTTTTTATTACTCAACAGTACCTTGAAAAACATACAATCTTACTGCATCGCCACAGATCTGACCTGTAACTTGGCTCAGTGGAACTCCCTACCTGTCTCTGGAGCTGCATAACTTTAATGCCATACTGTGGAACGTTCTCGAGAAGTTATCAGTGTAGTAAGACTATTTACTGACTTTACTCACCAAAAAAGCAAATTGTTTTAATGTTTACAATTCAGTTCTAAAGTCACAAAAAATCTATACAGTACAGATATACTGTAAAAGCAGCACTAAGCAGCTCTTTAGTGTATTAAGTGTTTTTATCCTCCACAAACCAGGAAGTATCGCTCATGGTAGTTTGCTTTCTAGCTGTTGTTAGCATTATTATAATGGCAAAACTCTGATTTGGCCTCTCAATGTTGTGAAATTTGCTACTCGAGGTGAATAATTAGGATGTTCGGCATTCTTAGGACTAACTTTGGACAATTGCAAACAGTTTAAAATGAACTAGTTCTGGTTTTTTAAGGTGGTGGAGGAGGCTTATACCTCGCCTGACCAGCCAGCCCCTTCTACATTCTGTTTGAATCCAGAAGACACTAGAACTGCACCACAGCGCGTGAGAAACCACCGTTCAAACTGATGATCCAACCAGAGCTGCTCATCTGAAGCATGTTACCTGCAAATACAGAAAACATGTCTCGAAAAATAACAAATAAGAACAAAATATATATCTTCATAGTTTGGTGCTTTCGATTGTTGATTCTGTAAAAAAATGTATGTAGATTTTCTCCTTTTTTATGTTTTAGTCAATCACAGCCTCTGAAATCAGAGACCCAGGATACAGCTCCAGATCCACTTGTATTTGTAAAGTTTTGTCAAAGTTTGTGGTTCTGGCTGATCAGGTAAATCTGGATCAGGGCTGGCAAGATAATGAATGGGAGAGATAGTGCATTTATATGAATGACTGGCTGAGAGTGATAGAAAGATACAATTTAGTTCTTGGTTGAAATTTTGCTGCAACTTCAATATCGCTGCTCACAGACTGTTTACATAAATGGACATTGCTAAGAGTACACTGCAATTTTTGACCCTTTTTGAGACAGTTTTCACTTGTGTGACTGTTTTTGGGATTGGGTTGAGTTTTGGCTTAATTGTGCGTCGTGCTTCGTGTAGTAAACATGAGGTAACGAGAACCGATGAATACCTCACGACCAGCTCCCGATCGGCAATCGTAGGTCGCAAGAATATCAAACCTGTCTGAAATCCTCTCGTGAGGGTTTGGCACTGTTGAAGTCGTTCGAACAGTGTGAGAACATGAATCATGAGCTGTAAATCCTGCGATTGGTCGTACAGTTCACAGTTCTCTTTCTATTTAAAAATATCGCCCCTTAAAATGTTCATTTTAACGCGTTCTACAAGATTATGGTGTTTTTATTTTGCTATTTTGTCTGTAAATTCCTGTTCCTAATATGAAAGTAAACATCTGTATAGAGTCTATGAATATGGCCTCAGCAATCGTAGGAAACAAATTCTGCTAAACTCCGCTAGCTCTTAACAATAGGCCTATTTCTCAGCCTTCTCCATTGTTCCCATGTGGAGTAACCCATGCGCTTGGACTATTTGACGGGCTTGACAGGACTGGGATGCCCTCACGGCTCTCTATTCAATAAACCAGGACTTTGAGCTCCGTGCGAGAGGCCGAGGAGGGAGCAGCGATCAGGGGATGTGTGGGAGGAAGAGAAAGACGGAGGGGAGAGAAAAGAGGAGCGGAAAGACGGAATGGGACGATATGACGCAAAACAGAGGATAGCTTTGTCTCTGGAGTGGGTTGAGAGCAGATCGTACAAATCGCCTGAGCTGAAGAAGAAGACGGAGCGCGCTGTGTGGAGGCCGCCGTGGGTACATGGTAATAGGGGTCGTCCAGGGGTCATCCAAGGGTCATGAGTTCAAACTTCACTTCTTAAGAAGGCTTTTGTTTTCTTTCCAAAACTGCAAATGGTTACGACGGTGGGTGTTGTAAGCGCGTGTGAATAGCTGTTTTATTACTTGGGAAAATATTGCTAAAATGTGAAATTATGAAGTTTTTTGGACAGTATTGAAAAGCACTTGTGGTGTGTGGTGGCGGGTGTGTTTGGCCCAAGGGCACAACATCACTTGTTTGAAGCTAGAATTGAACTACCAACCTCTCAACATAACTTACCATCTTGATGAAACAATTTAAAGGCACTGTACCTGCTTTTTACAGTCTTAAAGCAGACGTATTCCGCAAAATCGACTTTTCAGAGATTTTGAGATTTTGTTATAGTTGTTTTCTCCTCTTATTTGCCCCCTTGAAATTGTATTTTGAGTGATTCGTGCGCGTTTGAGCAATTTTGAATTGCAGCCTTATTGCTGATCAACTCATATTTTCTCCTTTACTGGAACACACACACTTCTCTGGGCTCACATAGTTCTTCTATTTTATTTTCCTAATCAGTGATACATGTAGGATTCTGCAGTGCTGCGTAGTCACTTTGGTATGAATGAAAAAAAAACAGAAATCTGCTTCTCACTGGCGTGATCTGGCGTGATCCATCGGAGGTGCAGAGGACGTTCACAGTGATGTCAGCTCACACTGGGCAGACTTGTTTCTTTTATGAGGTCCTTTTAAATGAATATTGTGATTTAAAGTGTGCATATTTTAAATTCAAGGTAACAGTAGCTTGGTTAGCAAAGCGTTTGTCCATTGATCTGAAGGTTGGGCGTTCGAATCCCGCTTTCGACATAAACATCATTGGTTGAGCGGTCAGGTCCAGTGACTCACAGGTCGCTGGTGTGATTCCAGCTCCCACAGATGAATGCTGTTGTCGTGTCCTTGGGCAAGACACTTAACCTACCTTGCCCCCAGTGTCTGCGTACACTGCTGTACGAATGGGTGATTCCTTGTTGTAAAATGTTTTGAATGCCTTGAAGCGCTGTATAAAAATGTGACGATTTACCAAATTATAAGATAATGATCCACAGGTGTTATTTATTACTGCATTTTCCTGTCTATAAGGTGCACTTAAAATCCTTAAATTTTCTCCTAAATCAACAGTGCGTCTCATTATCCAGTGCGCCTTATGTATTAATTCTGGTTGTGCTCACTGACCTCGAACCAATTTTATGTGGTACACAGCGCTCAAAAATCTGTCAAAATATCTTAATACGACTTTGGTAATCTACGAAGCCGCACCGCTGTGTGGCTTGTTGGAGCATTACGGCGAGTCAGGAGCCTCGCAGAGTAATATGTACTGTGCTTCAACGTCATATTCTGGTGTATGAGGAGCCCAAAATGGCCCCTGCTCAGACATGCTGACTCACGCCCAAGTGGAACAAACTAATTTGGTGCTACCCTCATCTCGGGTGGATTAACCAAAGAACTCCAACCGTTAGATATTGGTGTCAACAGTTTGTTCAAAGTTAAATTTCGAGTTGTGTGGGAGCGTTGGACGACAGAAGGTGAACACACATTCACCGAGACAGAGAGGCGACGCCGGGCGAGTTACACCACGATCTGCCAATGGATCGTGGATGCCTGGGCGAAGGTATCAGTCTCACTTAATGCGCCTTATAATCTGATGAGCCTTATGACCAGTTCATTGAAAATAGACCAGTTCATTGACATTGCGCCTTATAATCCCATGCACTTCATAGTACAAAAAACAACACAATATGTCTGCTGTAAAAAAAAAATGAAACAGAACTAGTCCATTTCAACGGTTTGCAGTGGTCCTAAGTTATTCCTCACTTACTTTATACATTGTAATGACTCAGCGTGATGACTTTATCAGCACTTTTTACAACTTTCAGAGATCAGACTGTTGCCGTTACGGTAAAGCTAACAACAACAAGGCAAGGCAAGTGTATTTGTAAAGCACAATTCGTACACAATGTCATTGAAAGTGCTTTACAGAATAAGAAATACATTAAAATCACAATACAAACAAATCAAAACATAATCATACAATTATCTCATTTTGACCCAAAGAGCTGCTTTTACAAAATATCTGTACTGGGGAAAGAACAATGTGTTTTCTTTGGTTTTTAAGCCCCAAGTCATCCCATTAAAAATCCAATTATATTTACTCATTTTGACAACAAATGCACCAAAAATCTCTTCCTTTTAACATATTCAAAGGTTAATTTCTGTCTTGTGCGTGTGTGGCATTTGTTTAGTATCGATACTGGCTCAAATCAGTTTCGATACTAGTTTTAATATTAATTTTATCTGATTTACTCTCATCTCTGCATGCACTTTTTACATGTGCCCTTTTTGGTTTTCTAGCTCCAAGTCATCCCATTAAAAATCCCATTATAATTAGAAATTTTCACCCAAAATTTACCAGAAATTGTGAAAAGGTCAGGTTATGCCCGATTTCTCCCTCCAAGATTCTCTCCGCATGTGACCGTTTTGTGTCCTTTATGAGCTGTCCCAGGTTCTGAGGGTGTCCGTGGTCTGGCCCGGCGCTAATGGGGACCAAAACGGGACCCCCGCCTCTCCCCGGAGACCCATCCCTCCTCGGACCCTCTCCTCTAATTGGGGCCCCGTGTACATAAATGGCAGATTAGGAGCTGTAAAAGTGGGATTTATGTGGCTCCCGCACGTGCTGGGTGATCCGGGATGAGATGGAGAGCCGGGTTTTGCCCATGCTTTAGCCTAATTAGCTTGACGATATGCAGGCTACAAGTGGAGTGAGTGGAGCTAGGTTTTCCGACGCTAACGTCTTGTTATTTTGTGTGTAATCTACGGTGTGACAGGAAAGGTGCTCGTAGTACAAGTACTTTTAACTAGTCAAGTGTTTACTGGAAAAACGTGGCATTTATTTTTATTTATTTATTCCCCTACAGAGTAATACTTTGCATTCAGTAACCAAAATACTACTACTACTACTACTACTATTAATAATAATCATAATAATCATAATAATGGGCTTTTCTAGACACTCAAAATCGCTTTACTGTTTGGCACATTATCGGCCTCTCATTCACGCACACGGCACTTTCATACTACACAATGTGGGTGAAGTGTCTTGCCTAAGGACATATGTATAATACAACAAATAAATACTTACTTTGTGTAACAAGTGAACAAAAGTAGTGTCACGCAAAGCTTGTCCGAAAGGTAGTGGGAGGAAGTAAATATTTAACCATTTTCTACTGTCCCAAATTAACAAATGAACATTTAGACTCCTCATTTCTTATACATTATTGGCTGTAACTACACAATATACACATTTCATTACATTTGATTGGATTCGTTTTTATTTCGAGTTTGTGCCAAGAGAGAAACAAAAATCATATACACACTACATACATTGTAAACAACAGAAAACACATTTCTCGAAAAGGAGTTTTTATGTATTGTACTATGTTATGGTCGTACAAATTAATAATACTGATAAAGAAGGCACAAAAGTTTATCGTTACACTGTATGACATTTGGGTTTGTGTGAGGTAAATCTTGCTAGCATGAAAATGTGTTTCCAGTGGTGTAATGTTTCATTCAGGCTCGAGAGTAAACCTGCATCCTGCGGCACTGAGTTTGTGAGTTTTCAACATGATTACTTTTTCCTCTTTATCGTAATATTAAAGGAACTGCATATAGCTCTAACAATCCCTGAACCTGTGTCACCAGTGCCCTAACCCTGATCAAACTCTTTTTGTATTTTTTGAGAATGTTTTATGTAAATATTGAACAGTTTTTTCTTGTTGTAGAGTGGGCTGATCTCACTTGGTGACCTCACTTTTCCCATTAGTTGGTGGGGATATGAGCACCTGGCCTGGCAAACATTTTGTGTACTGTGGTCCAAAGCAAGAAAAATGATCTGAGGAAGGCTTTTTGCCAAAACGTAATTTAAAAAATAAAAAAAAAAGCTTTTGGACATCGACCATCCGAGTGTGCTATGCATTTGACATGACCGTGACCAATAGTTTTGTAATTGAGAGTAAATCAGCACTACAGTTGTTATCAGTAAAAGTCATATTTGATTTGAACATATCTAACTCATATCTGAGGACACAGATCAGATCAGGTCAAGTTGGTGAAAGTTAAAATCAAAATCTTACATACATTTACTGTAATAGGGATATTTTATACAGGGAATCGTATAATTTGACTTTACTTTTCAAAGATCCATTTGCAGAAACCGAGCAAAGGATCATTTTATAGTTCTTTTTTCTAACTGCAGTTTGGCCTCAATATCTTAAGTAACAGTTGATCCGATTTTTTTTCACATAACAATATTGCTTAAATCATTGCCCACTTGTGTAACATTTCATACCACAATCAATAAACACACTTATAGGTATTTTTATTGCTCACTGTAAGAAATCATGTTTTAAAGGTATCATTAAAACAACTGAACACATGGCAGTTTCGTACAATGCCGAGCACCACCAGGAATGTCACACGGCGCATCTTTAACACAGCTTGGAATATAAAACCCCTCAAACGTTCCATCTAAATCCGTAATATCCCAGGTATGATGTTTCCGACAGTTATTGTGCGGCGCGAATGAGCCCTGACTGTTTTATTATCCCCTCCCTCGTCGCCGTGGCAGTGGCTGAAGGATGATTTATCTAATATTAAGAAAGCTTAGACGTGATCTGTCCGCCGGGAGCCCGCATATCCGCGATCAATGCGCCGGCCATATTGGATTGATTGGCGCGATCGTGAGATTTTGATTGCGGACGACTCCCGGTGTTTGCGCGCGGAGACGAGAGGTATTAGCGTGGGGGGATATTGAGCAGGAGGGGGGGGGGGGGGGGGGGGAGCAGTGCATCATGGGAGGGGAGGGCACGGGAGGAGACAGCGAGACGGTTCGATCTGGGCATGGCACCTGTCTGCAGACTAAAGCGTGATTGATGGTTTGTCAATAGGCTTTATCAGCTATAGTAAATTGCGGTTGGTATTCCGTATTATTACTTTACCTTTAGGGGAATCATATGTCTTCCTCTACTCGTGCGTGGTATTTCTACTTTTATTAAAAATATCGTATCATTCTGTCTTTGGAAATTGTCTGTGGTCACTTTTATATAGCGCTTTTCCACCTTCAGATCAAGTAAAGCCAGTCACGCATTCATACATCAAAGTAAACAGACCATAGGGGCGAGGTTAAGCATCTTGCTGAAGGACACAACGGCAGGATTCATCTGTGGGAGCTGGAATTGCACTGCCAACCTATCTGATCGTTCTACCGAAGATGTTTATGAACTGCCGACTTTAAAATCAGTCACTTTACCAACTGAGCTACTTTTTGTTATTGTTTTTTTCTGTAGTACTTTTATTATCCCCGTAGGGAATTTGTCCTCTGCATTTCATCCATCCTTTCAGGGGCAGTGGGCAGCACATGGGGCGCCCGGGGACCCGTCTCCGTGATCTTGTTGCTCGGCTTGGTCAGGACGGACTACCTTAGCTGGAGGATGTTACCTGTGGTGCATGTTTTCTAGTTGATGGGGGAAACCAGCGTTCCCGCTCAGACACGGGGAGAACATGCAAACTCCACACAGAAAGGCCAGAGCGAGCTAGGGATTGATCCTGGATTCTTGTTTGATTTATGTTTAATCAAAATGATGACTGATTTTTTAATGTGGTTTCCGCTTTAATTCCACTTTAAACAAGTTGAATCAAAAGCACAATTTGCTTTGGTTGACTACAGTGTGCCCCAGGGCAGCTGTGGCTACAAAAGCAGCTTTTCACCAGCCAGTGTGGAGTCGATTCATAGTTTGGTGTTCGATGAAATGCTGTATGTGTGCTATGTGAGTGTCCTGCACCGCGGATCCGAAAGTCCTGCACGGCAAGTCCAAGAGATGTGCGCGGCGAGTCCGAGAGTCCTGCGTTGTGGGTCCAAGAGGCGTGCGCAGTGAGTCCGAGTGGCCTGCAAGCCGAGTCCGAGTGTCCTGCACCACGGGTTCGAGAGGCATGCGCGGGGAGTCTGACAGTCCTGCGTTGTGGGTCCAAGAGGTGTGCGCGGCGAGTCCAAGTGGCCTGCAAGCCGAGTCAGTGTCCTGCACCACGGGTTCGAGAGGCATGCGCAGTCTGACAGTCCTGCGCAATTCCGAGTGTTCTGCACCGCAGATTCGAAAGGCATGCGTGGCAAGTCCAAGAGGCTTGGGCGGCGGGTCTGAGAGTCCTGCACCGCAGATCCCACAGATGTACGTGGCGGGTCCGAGGTGCACAGCTTAGAGGAAAACATACCGGTCGGTCATACTCGTTAAAAGAATTTGAGTACCATATTTTCCCAGTTTTGCTGAACAAGATTTTTGTGAGGAAGGAATTAATTGCCGCCTGGTCACAAACAAATTCCAGGTTTCTTAAGTGACTGAAACAAATAAACACCCGGCTGTTACTTGATATTTTACACTATATCACAAATAGACGTATACAGAGAATATTGTTGTTGTTTTTTAATTTAAATGATTGCATTGTTGAATCATTTGTCCAACAGACCGTCGCCAAAACCAATGCTAAAACCAACTTCATGTAAACTGCTTCTTCTTCTTCTTCTTCTTCTTCACTATTTTACCTAAACTTTCTCCGTAAATCCATGCAAATCAAAACAGCGCGACAGGCATCAGAACTGAACTGAAGCCGAACTTAAAATATGTGGCGATAATTCTCCCTTTGACACGTTCTTGGAGGTGAGACCTCGCCCCTCCCTCTGCTGGCAGCCATCCGACGTGACGCCCGATACTGAATCCGTTATGATGGGCCTCGGTCGTCACCTCGTTTATTTTCGTTACAGCGGCATAAAGCAGTTGTCAGGTTTAGAATGGGAAACAGGAGATTGTGTTTTTTTGTTTGCCTTTAACAGTGTTTTTAAGTGTGAAGATGATCAATGTTGTCGCTAATTGGATTTATTATAATTAGAAATCTAGAATTATGTGAGTGTTGGCGAATGGTGTACGAAAATTTACTTTTTATTTCAACTAGTACTATTGATTTACTGCTATTACCAACCAAACATACTGTAGTAGTAGTAGTATGATGTACTGTAGTATTCAGGGTGTGCAACTTTTTTGGTGCAGAGTTCATTACCTTCTTGTTTCCATGGAGATGTTATTGCTTTGTCTAGAATGTTCCAGAGTGGTGTTAAATCTATGTACAGTATGTAAGTTACTGCTGAGATCTGTGGAGAGGTGAGGTTACTCCAATTCAATTCAATTCAATTTATTTTGTAGTGCCCAAAATCGCAACAACAGTTGCCTCTAAGGGCGTTCCAAGATTTGGATGAGTAAAACATACACACAGACATATCAAAACAGGAATAAACAACATTCATGTAAAGCAGCAAATGAAACATTTGATTCCATAACACAGGAGCTTGGTAACTGAAGGCTTTAGTTCCTGTTAGGACTCTGGCCGCTGCATTTTGGACCAACTGGAAGCTTCTTAAAGTACCTTTAGCGCAGGCGGTGAGCAGAGAATTACAGTAATCTAGTCTGGATGTAACAAATGCATGGATAAGTTTTTCAGCATCATTTTTAGGCAAAATATTTCTGATTTTAGTTATGTTTCGCAGGTGAAAATATGCAGTTTTACAAGCTTGGTTTATATGAGCTGTGAATGAGAGATTTTGGTCAAATACGACTCCAAGGTTTTTTTTTACAGTAGAGCTAGAGGCTATACTCACATTGTCAAGTGAGATTATCTGGTCGGACAGAGAATCTCTCTGACCTTTAGGACCGACAACAATGACCTCTGTTTTTTCAGGGTTTAAGAGCAGGTAATTCAGGGCCATCCAGGTTTTGATGTCCTTCACACAGGCACTGAGCTTATCGATTTGATCGGTCTGATTAGGTTTCATTGATAAGTACAGCTGAGTGTCATCAGCATAGCAGTGGAAATTAATGCCATGTTTTCTGATAATGTTACCTAATGGCAACATATACAGAGTAAACAGGATTGGACCAAGCACAGATCCTTGTGGAACACCGCAAGCTACTTTAGAGCAGGGAGAGGTGCACTGGTTTACACTAACAAACTGGTACCTATCTGATAGAGAGGATTTAAACCATTTGAGGGCGGTCCCTCTGACACCTATGTCACATTCTAACCTCTGCAGTAGAATGTTGTGATCAATGGTGTCAAACGCTGCACTGAGGTCCAGTAGGACCAGGACTGAAGCCAGCCCGTTATCAGCAGCTAGTAGCAAATCATTTGTCACTTTAAGCAGAGCAGTTTCTGTGCTGTGGTGAGCTCTGAAACCAGACTGAAATTTTTCAAATAAATTATTGTCCTGCAGATGGTGACAAAGCTGTTTCACCACAACTCGTTCCAGAATCTTTGAGAGAAATGGAAGATTCGAGATAGGTCTGTAGTTGGCTAGTTCATTAGGATTTAAGCTAGGGCAACTAGAACAGGAAAGGGGGGCGAGATTTTTAGCCATGATGCTAGTCGGCTAGGCTAGATCAGGCTGAAACTACAAGCTGAAACTACAGAGAGAGAGAGGCTTAGACCACAAATTACGAAGCACCAGATGCTGAATAAACTTCGATGGTTTGACGAAGTACTCAGGCACTAGTTTAGATGTTGGATTCGTGGATTAACAGATTCAGTAGAGAGACGCTAGCAATACTGCTCGCAAAACAGAACTCACTCACCGGAAATGACGTCGACAAAACCCCTCCCAATAAGAATGCAAGTTGAGATATATTTTAGTGATAGAAACATGTGCATGAATAAATGCAAAGTACAATACTGTGGAACATTCATGCAATGCAATAACATCTCCATGGTAAATGACCACCAGAAAAGCTCTGTTCTACCTTGTGATGTTACAAAGTGGTAGATTTCAAGTTAACTCATTTAACCTTTTGAGATTATAGTAATGATGGCAATTCCCGGGCTGAAAGAAAAAGTAGTGATATGAAACAAAAAAAACACAACTCCAGGTAGTAGAGATGCAACAATAACTGAAATCTGGTGATATCGTATCGTCAAAGGTCTCACAATAATATCGTGGACCATCACAATATATCGAATCACAAGTCTCTTTGCTTAAATGAATAGTTCTGATAGACCATAGACCATGATCCTTTGCTCCGTTTCAGTGCAGACGACATGAAGAAATAACTGTTCTAAGCACTTTTACATCTTCATTCTTTGGATTAAGTCTTGTGAAGCATTTTTAGAGGGAAAAGGAGCAGATTCACCACAAAATATTGCAATAAATCTGATACGGTGAGATGTTTATGGTGAAAATCTGGTACAGAGAGATTTGGATATCATTCCATCCCTAATGACAATAAATGTTGTACCAAATGACTGGTCAAAGCATTTTAGAATGTTATGTAGAATATCGTAATATTGTTATCCTCCCCTACATACCGTGAGCTTTCCTACGATATCGTACCATAACAATTAGAGATGTCCCGATCAAGATTTTTTGGGTTCCAATCCAATCCGATTTAACAAAAAAAAAAAGTTACATTTTTTTTTAAGGAGTGCTTTTTCCGATACCTCCGTCAGTGTTTGTGGCTTTGCCGTCTTGCATTTGTAAATCTCAAACGGATGATTCTTTTGTAAGCGAAGAATCAAATTGGTAGTGTTAAAGTGGCTCTGCTGGTTCCTCCATGAGAAACTGTTTGTTTGCAGCAATTTCATGTCACTGTTTGACTTTCCTTTTGTTGTACAGTCGTCCCTCACTATAACGCGGTTCACCTTTCTCAGATTTTTAGTGCAATTTTGCATATATATATTTTTTACAGTCCTCAGTTCAGATCGCGGCCAATTTACGCCGAGCGGTCACCCTCCCTGCTCCCCCTCCCTGTTCACATCGCAGAGGGTTTTACAGTTTTTACAGGGTTTTTCTATTTCGCTGATTTCGCCTGTCGTGGGTTATTTTTCAAACGTAACCCTCACGATAAATGAGGGACCACTGTAGTAAAAAGTCCCACAGAGCGACAGGGTGGTGTCGATGCCGCAAAAACACGTGAAACTGGATCACGTGGCTAAATCCGATACTGTCCGATACTCATAAAAGAGCCAGAGCTGATACCTATACTGAACATCGGATCAGGACATCCCTAGTGACGGTATCGTATAGTGAGACTTGGATATCGTTCCACCCCTACCAGGAACAGTATGTTTGTGATGAGGAAACGACGTTAGAACATCGCTCAGGAAATTGCGTGACGTCTTGGTGAGAAGTGGGAGGGCATCCGGTTTAAAGCGCGTACAAGTAATGAACGCGTGACAAACAAAAGCGGAGTGTGAGTCCATATATTTCCAGTGGAAGTCTCCCTCCTGTGAGTCCGTCGGCTGTGACAGTTTGATGGAGCGGCTGATCTACATTCACTGAGCGCTGCCATCGTGTGGAGCACAGGTCTTCATTCTCCTCCTCCATCTTTCTCTCCCGCTCCATCCATCTTTCCGCGTCTCTTTTTCCTCTCCTCCTCTTTCTGTCTATCTATCTCTCGCTCTCCTGCTCAGTCTTTCACTCCTGCTTCATTCATCTTTCCTTTTCCTTCCCTCTCCATCTTTTCTCTTTCCAATTACTCTTTCCTCTCTCGATCTCTCCTCTGCCCTCTCTCCTCCTCTCCTTTCTCTTCTCCTCTATCTCCCTCCTTCTCTCTCTCTCTCTACCCCCTCTCTGCCTTTTTATACTCTCCTCTCTATCTCTCCTCCTTTCTCTATCTCACTCTCCTCTTTCTTCTCTCCTCCCTTGGTCTCTCCGCCACTCTCTCCTCCTCTCTCTCCTCTCTGCCATCTCTCCTCACTCTATCCTCTCTTTCATCTCTCCTCCATCTCTCCTCTCTCTCTCTTATCCATCTCATCTCTCTCCTCTCTTTCTTCTCTTTCTCCTCTCCTCTATCTCTCCTCCTCTTCTCTCTCTTTCCTCTCCTCTCTCTCGCCTTCTCTTTCTCCTCTCCTCTCTCGCTCCTTTTCTTTCTCCTCTCTTCAATCTCTACTCTCTCTTTCTCCATCTCTTTCTCCTCTTCCCTGTCTCTCCTCTTTCTCTCTCCACTCTTCTCTCTCCTCCTTTTTCTTTCTCCTCTCCTCCACCTCTAGCTCTTCCTCCTCAAACTCTCTCCTCTCTTCCATCTCTTCTCTCGCTTCCTCCTCTCTCTTTCCTCTCTATCTCCTCTTCTCTTTCTCCTCCTTATCACTCCTCTCTCTCCTCTCCTCCATCTCTTCTCTAGCTCTTCCTCCTCTCAAACTCTCTCCTCTCATCCATCTTCCTCCTCTCTCTCCTCTCCATCTCTCCTCTTCTCTTTCTCCTCTCCTCATCGCTCCTCTCTCTCTCCTCCTCTTTCCACCTCTCCTCTCTCTCTTCCTCTCTATTTCTCTCCTTTTATCGCTCCTTATAAAAATCCTAAAAGTTACACTGAAAAAATACAATAACGTTAACGTATCTATCGCCATGACGACCAAGTTACAGGTTGAAATGGACACACATAATGGACATTTGATTCCCGCACATGTGTCAGGTCTGTGGAGAGGCGAGTCCAGTGCTGTTTTCCAGTCTAACATCCACCTGACCAGCTCCATCTGTCTATCACCGGCAGAGGAGACACTATCTTTAATTACACCTCCTCCTTTTCTCTCCTTCCTCCCCTCCCTCTCCTTCCTCTCATCACTTCCTCTATCCATCAATGTTTCTCTCTGCCTCTGTTCTCTCTATCTTCTTCTCCCTCCTTTCCTTCACTTCTACCGTTCCTTCCTCCCTCTCTGTCTTTCTCCCTCCTCTACCCCCTCTTCCCTCTCTTTCTTTCTTTCTTTCTTTCTCAACCTGTATCTTTTTCCTGATCTCTCTATCGCTCCTTCCCTCTCCTTTTCACTCTACGCTCACTCTCTTCTTACTCTGCTTCTACCTCCCTCTCCCCTCTCTCCCTCCCTCCATCTCTCTTTCTCCCTCTCTCCTCTCTCTTTTTCTTTCTCAGGCTCCGCGATCGGAACTTTTTGCAGCACAAACGAAGCACAACCAATGATTGACGTCGTTTTTTCCGTAGGTTTGCGTTTAATGGGGGTCAAACATCCCGCAGGTTTTCTCTCTCCCCCTATCCCCTCCCCTTTTCCACACTGGCCCCTCCTCCCTCTGTAGTCTGTAGTGTGCAGTAGACTGGGGTAAGTAGATCTATAGGTGAATCAATACCAGGGCCTAATGCTGAATAATTGAGGTCAGGGGGGGTCCCGAGGAGCTCCCCAGACGTTAGCCTGAGCCACTGCTGTAACCTGCTGTTATAAACACACTGCCACCACTACATAGACCCCTCCCGTGCACTTATTTAACCACATTATTTAAGCTCTGTCTGTTGGGGGTTTACTGTACATACTGTAGGTTCACTTGTTATTTACTGTACTGCAAGCGAGGGATGGTCCAGTATGTTTAATACCATGCTGTGGAACATTTCAGGAAAGAAAGAATATCTCTATGGAAACAAGCAGGTGGCAGAATAGTTACGTAGTGCAGCTTTAGTGTTTGAAAAGACTGTGACAATAAAACATACTGTGTATCTACCTGACTAATTTTGACATTTAAAACAAAGAAAAATGCTCTGTAATCTTACTGCTACTACTGTTACTATTACTACTACTACTACTACTACTACTACTACTACTATGTTTACTCTTACTCATATAGATGAAGTTAATGGGACGTCTCTAATATAAAGAAAATACAAAGAAAATTAATAAATACATTTTCAAAAGTACCAAATGCTATGTGTTCTTTCCACTACTGTTACTACTACTACTACTACTACTACTACTACTACTGCTGCTGCTGCTACTACTTTTATTCTTACTCGGGTAGATAACGTTAATGGGGTGTTAGAAAATAAATAAATACATTTTCAAAAGTACCAAATGCTGCTACTGCTCGCAAAAACAGTCGTTGTGTCCTTAGGCAAGACACTTCACCCACATTGCCTAGGATGAAAGTGGTGTGTGTGTGTGTGTGTGGCAGGACACAGATTAGTAATTAGTAGAGATTAGTAATCCCAATCTGACTTTCCTGGTTAAATAAAGGTTAAATAAAAATATTAAAAGAAATATAAAAATAAAATAAATAACTACTAAGTACCAAACGCTATGTGTTCTTTCCACTACTACTATTACTACTACTACTACTACTACTACTGCTACTACTACTACTACTGCTACTACTACTGCTTTTATTCTCACTCAGGTAGATAAGATTAATGGGGTGTTAGAAAATAAATAAATAAATTGTCAAAAGTACCAAATGCTATGTACTCTTGCTGCTACTACTACTACTACTACTACTACTGCTACTACTACTACTGCTACTACTACTGCTACTACTACTACTGCTACTACTACTACTACTACTACTACTACTACTACTTTTATTCTCACTCAGGTAGATAAGATTAATGGGGTGTTAGAAAATAAATAAATAAATTGTCAAAAGTACCAAATGCTATGTACTCTTGCTGCTACTACTACTACTACTACTACTACTACTACTACTGCTACTACTACTACTACTACTACTACTACTACTGCTACTACTACTGCTACTACTACTACTGCTACTACTGGGGCATTGGATAATAATAAATACATTGTTAAAAACTGTGTACTCTTGCTGCTACTACTGCTACTACTACTGCTACTACTACTGCTACTACTACTACTACTACTACTACTACTACTACTACTACTACTGCTGCCTTTATTCAGATAGGCAATGGTGATGGGGTGTCTTGCCAAAGGAGCATAAAAACCAGTGGGAGTTGAACCAATAACCTTCAACTGAGCAAGCACATATTTATACCAACTAAACCACTTTAACATCTGCTTCTGTCACTGCTGAAGAATCCACCTGTACTGACCTGAGGGTTGGTAGTTTGACTCCAGCCACCACCAGTGTACAGTCTGCATACTGTTGGGCCCTTGGGCAAGACACTTATTACCATCCAGTGTCCTGTTTTTTGCGGCGTGTTTAATGTAGGATCTTTAAATAGCCCAGAGAAGTTCAAAAATCCTTCAAACGCAGTACCACCGGAATATTCTCATGATTTTATTGTGAATGAAATGATCCAAAAAGCAGCGTCGCAGTCAGGTTAGTTTGTATGCGTGCACTAGAGGGCACAAGCAGTCTGTGTAATGCTCCACGAGCCAGCACATAAATAACAGAGAGAGCTGTGAGTCCACCAAGAGTCTGGACTCACTCACCTCCCATTCTCTACTTCTGTGCTCAAGACACGACAGAGCATTACAGGGACAGTATGTAGACCAAAACAAGGACTAAGACTGAACCTGAACCTGCGCCCTGACCTGTGCATCAAAAATCAGACACGAATCGATGCTAGAACTGGTATAGAAAGTGGATACTCACTTGAGGAGGTATTGATACTGGAAATTCCCATTCACAGGACAGAAATGAAGCTTTCCTGAATCGCTTTAGATTCAGGAACGCTTCATAGACGAGTATACGCCCTGCACTACGATTTAATGTTGAAAATCGGATCCTGTTGTTTAAAGAAATGGTGTTTTTTGCCATAGTATTGAGTATATTCATTAGCATTGAAATCAAGTTTGAAATTTTAGTATTGTGGTAACAAATATGGGCTCAGAACCTTCAGAACAGAGGTGTCAAACTCATTTTGGTCCGGGGGCCGTATACAACCTACTTTGATCCCAAAGGGGCCGGATTGGAAAACTCCATTCTCTGTTCAAGTTATTGTATTTTTCGCCATGTTGTGTCTCATAGTGGCGTTTATATTACTCCATTATATTTATATTACATTAGCACCCCCACATGTTGCAAACACACCAAGCGTACAGGTTTCCCATTCACCTCCGTGAAAAAGAAGAATTAGTAAATTTTTCTTGGAAAATCCTGCACTCAGCTCCACTTTTCTTATTTTTGACACTTTGCTGATGAGGGCGTCATGGTCACAGTCAAAACGATCGTCCTTTAAGAGCGTTTGGAAAGAGGCGAGTCTTCATTTGTGCTGCTCTGGTGGGAGGCGGCCACACACAGAAGCACTGGAGATGCTGCTATGCTAAGCGGCGTAGAAAATTACCAGAAAAATCTGAAAATTTTACATATTTTAAGAGAAAATCAGCCGAGGGCCAGATTAAAGGTCTTGGAGGGCCGGATCTGGCCCCCGGGCCGCATGTTTGACACCTGTGCTCTAGAATTTAACTTTTCTATTGGGGCGTCTGTCATCTTGTCTCTATACAGATTGAATGGCTTTGTCAGGAATATTGTGCACTATGGCATTAAATGTGTGTTAAATTTCTCGCATGTACAGTCTCTATGGAGAGGGATGTACAGCAGCATGTGGAACACTCCAGGCAAAGCAATAATATCTCCATGGAGACCAACAGAAAACTTACACACTGCTCTTTACAGGCCCCATATTACTGCTGCTACTACTGCTTTTCTCTGATCCATGTTCTCATGTTTTCTCATCACAGACAGAGCTGGAGTTGTGTTTTGTTTCATTCAGGAAGTGCTCCATTGTGTTTTTAATCTCCATACACTGGAAAAAACAGTATCTTGGTGAGTTAAAATGACTTAAATTAAGAAGATTTTACTTCATTTGAGTAGATTCAACTTTGGCGAGTGAAATTATCTGCCAGCGGAGTACGTGTTTTTTTCTTAATTCTAGCAACATTTGATTTTGTTTCTTATTTTAAATGCAGAAAGTTGTTGTTTTTCTTATTTTAAGTGTTGCAAAGACGTATTTTCATATTTTAAGTACAAAAAGTCTTATTGCACTGGCAGATTTTACTTGTCATGTGAAATTTACTCAAATCGTGGTAAAACTTTCTTAATTCATGTCACCTTAACTTGACTAGATTTTGTTTTTTGCAGTGTGCACCTTCACTAGACTCATGTATTTGATGATTTAAGAATTTCCTCCCTGAGCTGCGGAGGCTGCACTAGCACTCATTCATGTCGGGCTGCAGTTGCTGGGGTTGAGGTAGTGACGGTTCAGATCAGAGACGCTCAAAGTCGCTTTACAGTTTGGTGCATTGTTCGTTACATCATTCACTCCACACTTGATGGTGATAAGACAATATGGGACAGACGGGTGAAAGTGAAGCTGAAAATCTGCGTCATCGGCCCCTCCAACCACCACCAACACACACACACACACACACACACACGCACACACACACACACTGAGCAGCAGTAGCTCAGTTGGTAAGAGCTGATCCACTGTCCACTGATCCGAAAGTTGGCGGTTCGAATCCCGCTCTTGACATAAAAAACAAAACAAAACAAAAAAGCATCATAGGCTGAGCGGTCAGATCCACAGACCCACAGGTTGGAGGTGCGATTCCAGCTCCCATGTTGTGTCCTTGGGCAAGACACTTAACACCCACCCCTCCCCTAGTGTCTGAGTGCACCGGTGTGTGAATGGGTGAGTGGTTTCTTGATGTAAAGCGCCTTGAACGTGGAAAAGCTCTGTATAAAAAAGTGACCAATTACCATTTACCACATTCGTACCAGGCATTCGGGTGAAGTGTTGTTTCAGGACACAGCAACAGTTTTTTTTTTTGCCGCTGGTCCTCACTGCGGAGCCTGATATTGCCAGGTCTCCCATCCAAGTCCTAACCAGGCCCAGTCCTGCTTAGCTTCTGAGGTCTGAAGATATCAGGCTTTGACAAGGTTTGGCCTAACTCAATTTCTCCTCTTCAACTGGCAGCCCAAATGAGTCTGCTTTGTGATTGGATAATCGTCTTGAGGAAAACGACAAACAAACAAAAAACACCACATTATACGTCCAGTGTTTTTGTAATTAAGAATAAATCTGCATTACAATAGTTATGAGCAAAAAATAGATTTGGTTTGAATATACTTTCTCATTTCTGGGGACTGGGGTCAAGTTTATGACATTTAAAAGCGAAATCTTACGGTCCTCTAAAGACATCGGTTTGTGTTAGTTGTTCTCAAATAACTTCCACCACGTTTTAACCAATCATTCTGGCAATGTAATGCACACTTAAATCGCTCCCAGGATGAAGTTTCAATAAGTTATCGTTGTGTTTCTAATTATCCGTGCTGCTTTTTACGTCTCAAATCGCTTCACTCCCCACTGCCACCAGCAGAGGGCGCCAGACACCTTCACCAAACATCCTCCTCTCACTTTACCTCTTATACAAAAGTGAATCTGTTAGTTCTTATCATAAAATACCAACACATTCATCACAAAAAGCAATTCAAAACCCAGATATAACTCTTTAAATATTCTGCCTCCTCATTGACGTCGTTCCAAGGCCGACTCTGAAGCGCTCGTCTTGTTGGCGGCGGACCTTGGCTATTTAGAAGTGTGTAGTCCCTGAATGTGGACTTTTTTAATTACTGTCTGGCTTTGTGAAAGAGTGAAGGGCGCTGGCACCGGAAAAGCAGCGTTAGAGGCTGACTTTTTGTACAGACGAGCGCGAGGAGAGGAATGTTAATGCGAACGAGGAGACCGTTAGCGGGGGGTTTACAGAGGTGCGGTGGTGTGAATGTGAAAGTGAAAGTGAAAGTGGATTGGATTTGTTTGGAGAAAAAGGGCGGGGTTAAGTCAAGAGTCGGGTTTATGGTAAGACGAATGGAGATTGTGTTGAGAAAAGGTTCATTTATTCATTTTATTAAGAGAGAAGAAATACAAAATGCGGAGATGTCTTTTTTATTTGCAAATGCGATTGAGTCACGAAATTATCTTATTATATGTTGGGGTTTCACTGTTTATTAAACTCATGCAACACCATCCCAAAAACAATAGCAACATTAAAATGGATGAAGGCACTTTTACGTATAAAATTAGGTCATTGGATAATACTCATTTATTCATGTTTTGTGGCAGTGTTTGTATATTTTATATATTTATTTATTTTTGTTTGTTTGTCTTGTATTTGTCACTATAAAACTTAAAACTTCACAAATTTAATTTAAAAAAAGTTTTTTTTTAAGTAAAAAATAAAAAATATAATAATAATAATATAGCCTGCTTCCTATATTTGATCAAAAAAGTTTATAGTTTATATTAAAAAACAAAACAAAACAAAACAAAACAAAATAAAATAAAATAAAATTAAATTAAATTAAATAAAATAAAATAAAATAAAATAAAATAAAATAAAATAAAATAAAATAAAATAAAATAAAATAAAATAAAATAAAATAAAATAAAAAATAAAATAAAATAAAATAAAATAAAATTAAATTAAATTAAATTAAATTAAATTAAATTAAATTAAATTAAATTAAATTAAATTGATATGTAAAAAGGTAGGATGGTAAATGATAAACCAAACCCCACTGTGCCAGTCACACACTGCCAGCTCAGTCTTTGTTCCCTTGGCCTACTTCATCAGAGGTATAATACTCCCTACAACAGAAGCATCGTGAGACTGGACTGGACTAGACTTGTATTGACAACACTATTCCAATGTTTGAGGGTTCATGTCTTTCCTGAGAGACTCTCAGCCTGCTTCAGTTTATTCCCCAATAGTAAAGTGTAGGTGTGTGCAAAAATAACTAAATACGGAGATATTGTATCATTTAATGTGATGATAAATTATCAGTATCATGGGCAGCTGTAACCATATATCCCCAAGACAAAGGGTAGAGTTCAATTTGTCAACTGTCCAAGAGTTTTAGGTAGAAGACGTTTTGCTTGGATGAGCGGCAAAACGTCTTCTACTCAAAACTCTTTTCCGTTTGACAAATTGAACTCTACCCTTTGCCATGGATTCTACCTGGACGACCGAGGGATTTTACACATATATACTAAGAGTCTTTTTGGTATGTTTTACTAAATTATTTTGTTCCAGCACTACAGTTTTGTTGCTTGTCCGGAGGAAGGAAATTCTTTTATGCGACACATTTGACATTTTCACTGTTCTGATGAGTAAAATGGGTGTGTTTCAAAATAACTTAGCACAAGAAGTGGTTTAACAAAGACTTTTAGTTTCACAGCCATGATTTAGCCTTTATTTTTATTGAACCGTATCGACTCGAAAGTGCACTGTGTCGAAATATGTATCGAGGTATACATATGCGGCAAAAAAAGATTAAGATATAAACACTTAAATCTATCTGAAAATGACTTCAACGTAGTGAAATTATCTTGATACATGAACACTTGACAAGTTCTTTTAAAATAAACGACCTCTAGACTAGAATGAAGCCGTCTCAGAACTAGTAAGTCAGTGATAAATCTGAAAACAAGACGAATAACATGATACAAGTTTTAAAATCATCCGAGAAATTTGCGGCGTATCGGCAGCTTCTTAATGACCCCCAGCCCGAGTGAAAGTGCCTAACGTTTCTATTGGGGCGTTTGTCGTCTTGTCTCCATAAAGATGTTACTGCTTTGTCAGGAATATTCTGCAGTACGGCGTTCAATGTGGCTGTCTTGCATTTATACAGTTACAGCCTCTATGGAAAACACTCCAGGCAAAGCAATAATATCTCCATGGAGACCAACAGAAAAGTTTTATACTGCTCCTTACAGAGAATTACGCTATTCTCTAATGTAGTTTCCTCATTACAAACAGACCCGGAGTTGCGTTTTGTTTCGTTTACACATTTTAACGCACAAAACCTGCATTTCTGAGTTATTCTTGTGACGTTGTGGTAATACAGGAAGTGCTCCACTGTGTTTTTAAACTCCATTCACCTTCACTAGACTCATTTGGACGATTTCAGCTCTGGAATTTCCCATTTTTACTGAAAACTGGTACCACTTCATGACATCACAAGGTGGAACAGAGCATTTGGAGCTCTGGAGATGTTGACAGACTAATAATAAAGAGTTACTCAAACATGTCAGCGAAACAAAACACAACTCCAGGTCTGTTTTTGAGGAGGAAACAATATTAAAACATGGCTTAAAGCTCAACAAGAGTCCATTTTTGCGTAGTTAAGTTTTGATATATTAATTATTGTTGTACTTGACTGTCAAAATTAGATAAATAAATACATAAAAAGTATGTTTGAAGTAATTGAAGTCATTTCAGCTTCTCCTCTCCCTCTGTCTTCATCCGTCTCGCGTAGTACTTTCGCCTCCACCCGAGCTCCACCACGGCACATGACAGCGTATTTGAAGTACAAGTACCCACAGTGGAGTAGTCTGGAGGTGTAGGAGTATTTTCCCTTCTGTCAGCAGTGCGTAGGTAGTACTTACGCCGGGCTAATACGTTTGAAGGCATCTCCCCCGTGCACGAACCGACTACAAAGCGCCACATAGTAACTGAGCGGAATTGAATACAAAAGGCTGTAATCTTTGCTAGCCTGGTATATTTTCTTCTTTTCTTCTTTTTCGCTTTTTGTAAATTGATGACTTAAAGTTTTGGCGGTAAACCAATCGAAGGCCTTGTTGGTAAGAAAAATACTACTACTACTGCTACTGCTACTACTACTACTACTAATAATAATAATAATAATAAAGCAAAGAACAATGAAAATAGCATCCAGAAAGTTAATTAATAATATAGAATAAAAATAAATAAGGAATAAAACCAAGCTAAAACTAATTAAAGGAAGGCCAACCAATAAAAATTCTGAAATGAAACTTGGTGCAAGATCTAAACGAGCTTTAAAAGTGATCAGTAAAATCTTCAAATCAATTCTAAAACTAAAAGCGAAAACAGGGGATGGTGCAGATGATGTAACTTTTAGGGAGGGCATCTGATGTAAAGAAATGGCCAAATGGTATGAAATACCAAATTGAATCCACCATATTATTAACCCCTTAACTATCTTTTTAGGTTTTGTCATAACAATTTTCTTAAAACTTGGCAGACTTCACCCTTAAACTATCGGATTTGAGGTTCAAGTTTCAATTAGAAATGTTAAGCTTTACTATTGTAGGTTTCAGATAAGATTGTAGTAGTAGTAGTAGTAGTAGTAGTAGTAGTAGTAGTAGTACTAGTAGTAGTACACACAGTAATCAATGTAGAGAGGTAGTAGTAATACACACAGTAATCAATGTAGAGAAGTAGTAGTAGTAGTAGTAGTACACACAGTAATCAATGTAGAGAGTTAGTAGTAGTAGTAGTACACACAGTAATCAATGTAGAGAGGTAGTAGTAGTAGTACGCACAGTAATCAATGTAGAGAGGTAGTAGTAGTAGTAGTACACACAGTAATCAATGTAGAGAGGTAGTAGTAGTAGTAGTAGTACACACAGTAATCAATGTAGAGAGGTAGTAGTAGTAGTAGTACACACAGTAATCAATGTAGAGAGGTAGTAGTAGTAGTACACACAGTAATCAATGTAGAGAGGTAGTAGTAGTAGTAGTAGTAGTAGTAGTAGTAGTACACACAGTAATCAATGTAGAGAGGTAGTAGTAGTAGTAGTAGTAGTAGTACACACAGTAATCAATGTAGAGAGGTAGTAGTAGTAGTAGTAGTAGTACACACAGTAATCAATGTAGGGAGGTAGTAGTAGTAGTAGTAGTACACACAGTAATCAATGTAGGGAGGTAGTAGTAGTAGTACACACAGTAGTCAATGTAGAGAGGTAGTAGTAGTAGTAGTAGTAGTACACACAGTAATCAATGTAGAGAGGTAGTAGTAGTAGTAGTAGTAGTAGTACACACAGTAATCAATGTAGGGAGGTAGTAGTAGTAGTAGTAGTACACACAGTAATCAATGTAGAGAGGTCGTAGTAGTAGTAGTACACACAGTAATCAATGTAGAGAGGTAGTAGTAGTAGTAGTAGTAGTAGTACACACAGTAATCAATGTAGAGAGGTAATAGTAGTAGTAGTAGTACACACAGTAATCAATGTAGAGAGGTAGTAGTAGTAGTAGTAGTACACACAGTAATCAATGTAGAGAGGTAGTAGTAGTAGTAGTAGTACACACAGTAATCAATGTAGGGAGGTAGTAGTAGTAGTAGTAGTACACACAGTAATCAATGCAGAGGTAGTAGTAGTAGTAGTACACACAGTAATCAATGTATAGAGGTAGTAGTAGTAGTAGTAGTAGTAGTAGTAGTAGTAGTAGTAGTACACACAGTAATCAATGTAGAGAGGTAGTAGTAGTAGTAGTAGTACACACAGTAATCAATGTAGAGAGGTAATAGTAGTAGTAGTAGTAGTAGTAGTACACACAGTAATCAATGTAGGGAGGTAGTAGTAGTAGTAGTACACACAGTAATCAATGTAGAGAGGTAGTAGTAGTAGTAGTAGTAGTAGTAGTACACACAGTAATCAATGTATAGAGGTAGTAGTAGTAGTAGTAGTAGTAGTAGTAGTACACACAGTAATCAATGTAGAGAGGTAATAGTAGTAGTAGTAGTAGTAGTAGTACACACAGTAATCAATGTAGAGAGGTAGTAGTAGTAGTAGTAGTAGTAGTACACACAGTAATCAATGTAGAGAGGTAATAGTAGTAGTAGTAGTAGTAGTAGTAGTAGTACACACAGTAATCAATGTAGAGAGGTAGTAGTAGTAGTAGTAGTAGTAGTACACACAGTAATCAATGTAGAGAGGTAGTAGTAGTAGTAGTAGTAGTAGTAGTAGTAGTAGTAGTACACACAGTAATCAATGTAGAGAGGTAGTAGTAGTAGTAGTACACACAGTAATCAATGTATAGAGGTAGTAGTAGTAGTAGTAGTAGTAGTAGTACACACAGTAATCAATGTAGAGAGGTAGTAGTAGTAGTAGTAGTAGTAGTAGTACACACAGTAATCAATGTAGAGAGGTAATAGTAGTAGTAGTAGTAGTAGTAGTACACACAGTAATCAATGTAGAGAGGTAGTAGTAGTAGTAGTAGTAGTAGTACACACAGTAATCAATGTAGGGAGGTAGTAGTAGTAGTAGTACACACAGTAATCAATGTAGAGAGGTAGTAGTAGTAGTAGTAGTAGTACACACAGTAATCAATGTAGAGAGGTAGTAGTAGTAGTAGTAGTACACACAGTAATCAATGTAGAGAGGTAGTAGTAGTAGTAGTAGTACACACAGTAATCAATGTAGAGAGGTAGTAGTAGTAGTAGTACACACAGTAATCAATGTAGAGAGGTAGTAGTAGTAGTAGCATTTGTTGATCCCAAGCTGTACCTGAGAGCCAACTCATTTTCCAAGGTTCTAGTAGTAATAGTAGTAGCAGTAAAAGGTGTAGTAGTACTAGTTCTAGCTCGGTGTGTGTCCATGGATCTGAAGGTTGCCGGTTCGAATCCCACGCTCGACATACCATAAACATCATTGGTTAAGCTGTCATAATCACTTACTTACAGGTCGGCAGTGCGATTCCAGCTCCTCCACCTGAATGCTGTCATTGTGCTCTTGGGCAAGACACTTAACCCACATGTTCCCCACTATGTGATCTGAATGGGTGACTAGTTCCTTGATGTTAATCGCCATAAAGTAGCTTTGAAGGTGGAAAAATGCAATATGAAAATACAACCATTTATGATGTAGTAGTATGGCTCCAGTAGTAGTAGTAGGAGTAGTAGGAGTAGGAGTAGGAGTTGTAGGAGTAGTAGTAGTAGGAGTAGGAGTAGGAGTTGTAGGAGTAGTAGAAGTAGTAGTAGGAGTAAGTAGTAGTAGTAGTAGTAGGAGTAGTTGTAGTAGGAGTAGTAGTAGTAGTAGTAGGAGTAGTTGTAGTAGGAGGACTAGGAGTAGGAGTAATTGTAGTAGGAGGACTAGGAATAGGAGTTGTAGGAGTAGTAGTAGGAGTAGGAATAGTAGTAGTAGTAGGAGGAGGAGGAGTAGGAGGAATAGGAGGAGTAGGAGTATTAGTAGTAGTAGTAGTAGGAGTAGTAGGAGTAGTAGGAGTAGTAGTAGGAGTAGTAGGAGTAGTAGGAGTAGTTGTAGTAGGAGGACTAGGAGTAGGAGTAGTAGGAGTAATAGTAGGAGTAGGAATAGTAGTAGGAGGAGGAGTAGGAGGAGTAGCAGTAGTAAGAGTAGTAGGAGTAGTAGCAGTAGTAGTAGTAGGAGTAGTAGGAGTAGTAGGAGTAGTTCTGTAGTAATACTGTTAATACAGGTACATCTCATAAAATTAGAATATCATGAAAGAGTTAAATTTTTTTTGTTACTCATTTCAGACCATTTTTGATGAATATAACTTACAGATATGCGATGGACCTGTTGTAGTAGTAGAACTATAAGTATCAGTAGTTGTAGTAAGAGTAGTATAAGCAGTAGCAGTAGTAGTTATAAGCCAACTGTTTCCATTCTTGTCCATTACACTTTTATACACCCTCGCTGTCATTTCACACCACGCCCCAGCTCCCCCTTTGGTCCGGCTCAAACGGGTGTGACAGTTTCTGAAATATTCAACTGCGTGTACGTCCGTGGGTGGTGACGGGAGCCAGACCAGAGCACCCACCCTACCCCCACCCCCACCCGCCCCCTGCTTGAATATTTGATGTTTCTAATGAAGGGTGAAAGTACAGGACTAAGCACTTTGTTGGTTCGCTCAGCTGACGGGCGAGAAGAATAGCTGGGAAAAAAACGATCAAATATTCAAAAGTCTACATCGGGAGGAGTGGTTTTAGCCGATGTGATATCAGCGAACACGTGAAGACTTTACGGGATAAATGGAAATCAAATTGACGCTACTGTGTTTTTTCTACTTTAAAGAGGTGGTATTATGCAGATGTTTGGACTTTTTTGGAGCTTTCTACCTTGTTATAATATTGTTCTCTCATCAAAAACACACCCGAAGTGGTTTTATATGTCATCCATGCACGTTTGAGTAATCTAGCGATCTCTCTCGAACCCTCCTTACTTCATAAATGTACAAAAACATGATTCAAAACTGCACACAGCAACTTGACAAACCCGATGCGATGTGCGGTAGTTTCATGAGGGGGATGCACGACAATTGTAATGTGATAGTGCTCTGAAGGGGGTGACTTAGCGCGGGAGCAAAGAGAGGGAAACTGAAAGCACTAAAATCAAAACCAAAACTTATTACACAAGTTGTTTTCCATTAATATAGTATTTTCAATACAAGAAAAGTAACTAAACCGAACCCTAACTCGAACACTAAACATGACAATTTAAGAATTTGGTGTAATATCTGTAAAACCGTAGTAGTAGTAGTAGTAGTAGTAGTAGTAGTGGTAGTAGTAGTAGTGGCAGAAGTAGTAGTAGTAGTGGCAGAAGTAGTAGTAGTGGCGCTAGTAGTTGCGATAGTAGTGCAGTGGTAGTAGTAGCAGTTGTAGTAATAGTAGTAATAGTTGTTAGTAGTTGTAGTAGTTGTTGTGGTGGTGGTGCAGTGACAGTTGTAGTGGCGTTATAGTAGTGACTGTTGTAACAGTTGTTAGCAGTTGTTGTTGTTATTGTTATTATTGGTTGGTGATATTGCATCAGCGTTGTTGCATTGTTTGTTGTTGTAGTTGTTGTTGTTGTTGTTGTTACATTGTTGGTTGTTGTTATTGTTGTTGTTTGTTGTTGTTGTTGTTGTTGTTGTTGTTGTTTATTATTGCTGTTATTGTTGTCAGTTGCTGTTGTTGTTGTTATTGTTGTTGTTTATTGTTGTTGTCAGCATTATTATTGTTGTTGTTGTTTGTTGTTATTGTTGTTGTCATTGTTATTGTTGTTATTATTGTTGTTGTTGTCATGTTGTCAGTTGTTATTGTTGTCATTGTTGTTATTGTTGTTGTTATTGTTGTTGTTGTTGTTTTGCGTATGATCAGAAAGATCAGAGTTGTCGACTGTTGTTATCTCATATTGTTGTTGTTATTGTTGTTGTTGTTGTTGTTGTTGTTGTTGTTGTTTTATTATTGTTGTTATTATTGTTGTTGTCATATTGTTATTGTTGTTATTGTTATTGTCATGTCAGTTGTTGTTATTGTTGTTGTCATATTGTTGTTTGTTATTGTTATTATTGTTGTTGTTGTTGTTAGCATATTGGTATATATAGTACATCAGTGATCCAGAAGTCAGATATGTTGTTATATTATTGTAGTAGTTGTTGCAGTAGTAGTAGTATATTATTGTTGTTGTATTAGTTGTAGCAGTACAGCAGTAGTATAGTTATTATAGTAGTAGTAGTATTGTAGTATAGTAGTAGGAGTAGTATAAGGTGGTTGTAGTGACAGTTGTAGTAGCGTAGTAGAGTTGTAGTAGTTGTAGTAGTAGTACTAGTAGTAGTAGTAGTAGTAGTAGTAGTAGCAGTAGTAGTAGTAGTAGTAGTAGTAGTAGCAGTAGTAGTAATAGTAGTAGTAGTAGTAGTATTAGTGGTTGTAGTGACAGTTGTCGTGGCGTTAGTAGTAGTGACAGTAGTAGAAGTAGTAGCAGTAGTAGTAGTAGTAGTAGTAGTAGTAGTAGTGACAGTAGTAGAAGTAGTAATAATATCAGTAGTTATATTTTAGCAATTAATACAGTTTAATACAGGCTAATATTTTTTTACCTTTATGTTTTTTTAACCTTTATGTTATTATATTGTTCCAAAGACTAAAGCAGTTCAAATTAGGCCACAAACAATAGCTGCCTGCTTCAAAGTGTTAGAAATTCGAGTGATAAAGATGCACTGTGTAACTTTTCAGCTGCGGGTCCAACACCTGCATGTTTCTAAGGAGATTAAACACCTCCTTCTTACATTTATATAATTACAGGTGATTTTATAGCTCAAAAATGCCGAGAAAAACAGGCATTCTGACTGTGAAGGTAACTGGGTTCGCCTCTCCACAGATCTGACCTGTAACTTGGTGTGGTTTGGTCTCCATGAATATAGAAAGGTTTTAATACCAGACTATGAAACATCTTTGAGCGATCAAAACGAGCCTGGTGATGCTGTAAGGACTATAAAAAACATAGTAAAAACATAGACCACCTAATGATGTCACAATGTGGAGAAGTTCTGGAGAAGTTGAAGGACTAAACTGGCATGAAAACTCAAAGACGCAAGAATAAACCTAAACTCTAGATGTTGGAGGTGCTGATTTACAATACGTCCTTTAAAATCGAAGTGTTTAAGGAGCTGTGAGGGACTACTTCGTGATGGATACCCCCTGCCTCCAGACGGGTGGTGTGGATGGCTCGGTGGATGGATGCGTGGAGTGATACATGGCGATTTGGTGAAGATGAGGGATGATGTCACGGGTCCATCAGTCAGTCGGCCTTGGTCCAGTTCACGCTCTGGGGGTTTCTTCTCGCGCGCTCCACGGATCCTCCTCTAACCGGCGTAATCAGGCCGCCCTCCGAAACAATGAGGATAAATGACGGGCAGAAGTCAAACCTGAGCTCAAGTCCGCCAAATGCTCTCGAACGGAGGAGTGGAGTCTGCTTTGGAATAACTAACCTATTCCAATCGTGTGAAGTTAACTTTAAAGGAGGGTCCATCAAATGCTTTCCTCCATGGAGATGTTTTTGCTTTGTCAGGGATATATTAAACCTTCCTATCTTCCTGGAAACCAAACCAGACCAAATTACGAGTCACATCTGTGGAGACTAAGAGGCGACGCCGCTCACAGTCAGAATGCCTCTTCTTCAAGCTATTTCTCAGCTATTAAACCACCTGTAATTGAACATCCAAATCCACTTTATTTCTACAGCGCATTTTACAAACAGAACAGTTTCCAAAGTGCTGCGCAGAGATCATAAAATGAAGACAACAAAAAGGTAAACTGCAAAAATTTGGTCACACCAGTCCTAAAACAATAAAACCAGTCAAATCAAATAAAAGACATTAAACATCATAAAATAGCAGTAGGTGAGTGAGACAAATAAAATAAAAAGCCAAAGAATAAAAGGGTTTTTCAAGATGAGACTTAAAACACTCAACTGTGAGGGCTGTTCGGATGTGGACGGTGCAGAGCGCTCCAGAGTTTGGGGCCGGCTACAGAGAAGGTCCCCGTCCCCCCTGGTTTTAAGTCTCGTTTTTGGCCCCACGAGCTGGAGCTGGCCCTCGGACCTCAGAGCTCGTGAATTTGGATGAGCTCTGAAACGCACTGTGGGGCAAGTCCATTCAAAGCTTTAAAAATAAACAATGAAATCTTAAAATCAACTAAAAACATAAATAAATGTAAGGTAGAGCTGTTTAATGTCATACTGTGGAACATTCCAGGCTGAGAAATGACATCACCTCCAACATCTGCGTTTGACCCATCCTTCAATGCTGCTGGGTCATCTCCAAACGCAGTGCTCGGTCGATCCATCTCCAGATCTTGAGCTCATCTTGGTCAGGACTGTGTTGCAGCTGAAGGATTGGACTTATTTTGCATATCTTGGGTTGATGGAGGAAACCGGAGAACCTGGAAGAAACCCACCCAGACCCACCAAGAACATGGAAACTCCACACAGAAAGATCTGTGCGACCTGGAGATCAAACCCAGAACTTCTTGCTGTGAAACTGTACACAGAAACAAGTTATAGATCTGTACAATTTCAAAGTACACAGTGTTTTAAGACTAAAGTTTTTAGGTTGTAAGATTTTAGAAGGAAAAAAGCGATATGAAGTACAGTTAGAAATACTCCAGACCTTGTCACAGTGTTACTACTAAAATAAAATAAATCCAGGATATAGATTTTAGACCAGTATTTCTCAAACTGTGGCTCCAGAGTTGCTTTTAATTTTTATACGCCCGTTGTAATAAGACGGGACGTATTATGGTATGGCGCTGTCCGTCCGTCCGTCTATCCGTCTGTGGACACTTCAAAGCTTTGAAGTCTTTGAAGCTTTGTCTTCATGAAGAGGCAAAAATGTTCTGCTGCTGAAAGCGAGAACAACCCACATTCTCTGCTTCTTTGAGCTTTGACACATTAAAGCTTTGTAGTGTCTTTAAGTTCTGTTGCTGCAATCTGATTGGTGGAATTCCGATTCTAGAATGTGATGATGTCATACTCATACTCCTACTGCAAGAGCCAGATTTCCCTATTGATTATCCGTCCGTCTGTCTGTCCGTCTGTCCGTCTGTCTGTGGACAATTTCTTGTCCGCGCTCTAACTCGACAACCGTCTCACCTAGGAATGTCAAACTTCCAAACTGCACCAACAATTCATCTTTAACTAGGTTTGACAAATTCTAACTTAATTCTATATACAATAATTCAAAGTACGGGCGTATTTTGCCCCACTGGAGGAGCTCTTGTTTCACACTTGTTGCAGTTAATAGATGCTTTTATTTAAATGAGTGCGCATCTACTCCTCAGTGGAATCGTCATGAGGAGGAGGGCGGGGCGGAGCAAAGTCGGCCATGTTGGGAAGGTCAAACACCACACAGCAGCTCAGGGCAGAACGAGGGATCTCCATGTCCCGCACCTGAGTCCAAACTCCGGTCCTTGCATCAAAACGTTCAGCACAACGAAGGGTGCCCCGATTGTACCCGCCTACAACATATAGCTGATTGTCAACAACCTCAATGCCAAAGTTGTTGCGCTCGGTCCACATGTTGGGTAGGGGGCGCCAGGTGTTGGTTGCGGGATTATAGGCTTCAACAGTGTTGAAATAGGAATCCCCATTAAACCCACCAACAGCGTAGATTTCATTGGCATAGGCGATGACTCTGAGCCCAGAGCGCATGGTGGACATATCCGCTATCATGGTCCACTGTTCGGTTAGTGGGTTGTAAGTCTCAGCTGATGCCAGGCAATGTTCACCATTATAACCTCCACAAATGTAGATCTTTCCATTGTACACTGTGCTGCTGGCAATGCTCCTCTGTTTGTTCATAGGTGAAATCATGGTCCACTGATTGGTCACTGGCAAGTACCTTTCGGCTGTCTTCAGCCTGTTCCGTCCATCGAACCCGCCTATCGCGTAGATCAAACCATCCAGCAAAGTCACACTAATGAAGCACCTATGTGAATGCACGGGTGCTAATTCTTGCCACGTGTGAATTGCCAGGTCGTACTTGCAGGTAGTGTTGAGCCAGTGATTGCCGTCAGACCCTCCAATCATGTACACAGATCCATTAAGGAACACTGTGCCGTGATAGGCTCTTGGAGTCCAGTCATCATTAGCCACACCCACCCAGCTGAAAGCGAGAACAACCCACATTCTCTGCTTCTTTGAGCTTTGACACATTAAAGCTTTGTAGTGTCTTTAAGTTCTGTTGCTGCAATCTGATTGGTGGAATTCCGATTCTAGAATGTGATGATGTCATACTCATACTCCTACTGCAAGAGCCAGATTTCCCTATTGATTATCCGTCCGTCCGTCTGTCCGTCTGTCTGTGGACAATTTCTTGTCCGCGCTCTAACTCAACAACCGTCTCACCTAGGAATGTCAAACTTCCAAACTGCACCAACAATTCATTTTTAACTAGGTTTGACAAATTCTATATACTTAATTCTATATACAATAATTCAAAGTACGGCATATTTTGCCCCGCTGGCGGAGCTCTTGTTAGTTTTAGTTTCAGTTTTTCCTCGAGTGATGTAGAAAAGTCTGCGAGAATGTTCATGTATGGTAGCCCATGTCCCGAATGCAGTTATTTCTCCATGCAATACACTTTTTACCTGTTTTTGCCAAACACCACGAAGGCTCTGCACAAGAACTCCACTGTGTATGGATTTTATACGCACAAAAACGGCAAATACAGGAAAGAATCTTGAGTTTTGCGGTAGCGTTTCAACTCGAATCATCAAGATGACCAGGCCAATCATGGCGCGACAACGAAGAAGCACCAAAAAGAACCGAAAACAGCAAATAGTACAAAGTATGGAGAACTTCTCAATCACTTTCAGCACGTGTAAGGTGAACAGAAGATCTCACCTGTGTTTTACTTCCGTTTTAAACCTCTGAGCTCCTCCTGGATTAGAACAATGATTAGAAGTTTAGTCCAAAATACAGACTCCGGAACGCCGTCAGGGGGGGATCCTTATGTTGTAGCTGGATGTCAGATCAAAACGATGATGGAGCTTTGTTAGTCGCCCCTTCCCCCACTCTCCACGTCTCCACCGCCAACCCCACCACCACCTACCGCCTACCCCACCCCGCCCGCTGCTTCAAAGTGATGGAACATGAAAGGCAGCCCTGACTCCTCTCTCTGTCTCGCTCTTCCTCTTTCTGTTGTTTTTATGGAAATGCGAACGGCTCAACTCGATCTGACTTTCCATATTTGTAACATGTCTGACCCGTACGCGCTCACTCCGTCCCCGTCTCCATGCGCACATTCCACGTGTACATGAGATTTACGAAATGAATTCCGCTTTAAAAAGGCCGTGTAAATGATTATTCGGAATTCAACTTAATTCCGAAGTAAGTGGCTGGTTCATTCCGATTTTAAAGATGGATGAATGTTTTCCTCGATCATGTAAACGTTTATTCTTCTTCAAAATAATTCCGGTTGTTGGGTCGCTCTTCTGACGCGATCCCGACGATGCAGCTCCACCGTTCGTCGCTTCGGACTTTTGGATTTGTGAGCGGGATGTGGGAGTGGGCTGAGGTGTCACAGCCTCAGACTCAGTTCGTCTTCTTCCTCCTTCTCCGACACTCTTCCCTTCTCCTCCTCAGCTCACAGACGTAAAGCGTGAGGAGAGAATTCTCCAGCTGCTGCTTCATTATCATCGGAACGACCGCGGAAAAGTTTGGATCGTACAAACCGAGATGACAGAAAAGCCGGAAGCAGCTGGAGTGTGTGTTTTCCTCCGGTCGATGTAAATACGTTTGTGTCGCTGTCCAATCAGAACCCTTCCCCAACCCTAGACGGAATTAAACAAAGGCGATTTAACGTGTTTTCTGTGTAAATCTCAATTCGGAATTATTATTTCCATGTAAACTAAAATGAGAATATTTTAATTCTGATCTATTTAATTCCAGACAATTAATTCGGAATTAAAAAAAACATCATGTAAACGTGGCCAGTGTAACAGAATAACAGTACAGAAGTCATCTCTGCTCTTTCTCCAGGACTCATAATGGCTACTCGACCTCCGCCCTCTTCCTCCTTCCCAGAACCACCCGCTCTTTTTCTCTTTTTCTCTCCTCTCCCCTCCCCTTCCCCTCTCTCCTTCTCCCCCTCTTCATCTCCGTCCCTTTCTCTTTTTCTCTGTCTTTATGTCTTTGTCTCTCTCGGTCTCTCTATCTGTTTTTCTATCGCTCTCTGTCTTTACAGCTTTCTCTCTGTCTCTCTGTTCTTCTCTCTTTCGCTCCGTCTCACACCTTCCCCTCCCCCCATCCCCCTCTCCCATCAGCCCCGGGGCTCACAGGTAGATAGTGGGTGATTGGCAGCTGCGGTGACAGGCTGTGGAATGGGCTCAGGCCGGATGAGTGTCAGCCTCACTCCAGGGGCTTCACCGGGAACGAGGGATCTGAGGACAGACAGAGAGAGGGAGAGAAAGAGATAGAGGAGAGAGAGGGAGAAGAATCGAGAGAGAAGGAGGAGAGGGAAAGAGAGGGAGACAGAGAGAAGGAGAGGAGAGAGAGGAAGACAGAGATAGAAAGAGGAGAGAGAAGGAGGAAGAGAGAGAGAAAGTGAGAGAGAAGGAGAGAGAGATAGAGGAAGAGAGGAGAGAGAGCAGAGATATATAGAAGAAGAGACGAGAGAGAGGAGAGAATAAAAGAGGGAGAGAGGGAGGAGAGACAGAGGAAGAGAGAGAGAAGAAAAAGATAGAGAGAAGAAGACAGAGGGAGGAGAGAGAGAGAAGAGAGAATAAAAGAGGGAGAGAGGGAGGAGAGAGAGCAAGAATGAGGAGAGGGAAAGAGGGAGAGAGAAGGAGAGAGACAGAAAGAGAGGGATAGAAGGAGAAAGAAGGAGGTAAAGAGAACTGAGAAGGGAGAGAGGGAAGGATGGGTTAGAGAGTGAGAGAAATAGGGAGAGAGGGAGGAGGTGATAGAAGGGGAGAGGGAGGTAGAGGGAGGATTGAGAGAGAGAGAGGAGAGGGAAGACAGAGAGGAGAGAAGGAGAGAGAGGAAGACAAAGATAGAAAGAGGGAGGGGAGAAGAGGAAGAAAGAGAATGAGAGAGGGAGGAGAGAGCAGGAAGAGAGATAGAGGAAGAGAGAGGAGAGAATAAAAGAGGGAGAAAGGGGAAGAGAGAGAGGGAATGACTGAAAGAGAAGGATAGCAGGAGAGGAGGACAGAGAAGGAGGCACAGAGAACTGAAAAGAGGGAGAAGAACGGGTTAGAGGGTGAGAGAAAGAGGGAGAAGGAGGGAGAGAAGGGGGGATTAGAGTGAGGGAGGAGTGAGAGAGAGAAAAAAGGAGGGAGAGAGAGAATGAGGGATAGAAGGACGGAGAGGAAGAGAAACAGAATGAGAAGAGAAAGAGAGATAAAGATAGGGAAAGAGAGACAGAGTGAGGAGGGATAGAGGGACAGAAAAAGAGAGAGCGGAGAGTGAAAGTCAAGTCAAGTCAAGCAGGTAGATGCCACTAAATTTGTTTTTCTCAAATGGAAACTACAGGACCTCAACCACAGCACCTGAGGCATACGCAGAAGAAGAAGTTGAAATAACTTCACTTGATTTCAAAATATTTTCATTTTCAGTCGTTTTGACGAGTTTAGAGTTTTTGTATTTAAGTCTCGAGTATTTGAAGAAAAGACAGAATTTATGTTTTAATTCACAGTATTTACCGTCGAAAAATAAGTAATTATGTAAAAAAAAAAGTTATTCACTACTTCTTATACTGAAGCTAATATAGGCACATGGAGTAATTAATATAAGATTAAGATACAGTTTAAAGCCACACTAAGGAACTTTTTAAAACGTTTTTTTTTTTTTTCAAACCTGACTCTTGTCTGGCCTAGTTGAAGGCTTTCTCCGGCTTGTTTCCATGGAAATGTTGTTCCGTTGGCTTTAATATTCCACAGTGTGGCATAAAATATATCTCCATGGAAACATGCAGGTAACGTGCCACCTCCAGAAAGTACCACAGTGTAACTTTTGACAATAAGTACACCTTAATTAGCCATAATCAGTGGTGGAAGAAGTAGTGAGGCTGCTAACGTCTAGAATTGTTCACTTTAGTGATAGAAGCATGAAAATGTGCAGAAATACTGTTTAGCAAAGTAGGAACAATATTTGATATGGATCCAGACACAAATCAATTCCAGGGGGGAGTTATGGGCACAGCCTTATTTGGTCAACATGGAAACGAGGCTGATAAGAAAATGGTCTGTAAAGGGGTCGACAATTAGTCTTATCAACTATATATCACTATAGCAACGCTATATACACTACTCACTGTTAGTCGGCACTCACAAATCGAGGAGGAGGAGAGGAGGGGGAGGGGAGAGAGAAGAAGAGGAGGAGGAGGGGAAGAGGAGAAGAGGAGGAGGAGAGGAGGAGGAGGAGAGGAGGAGAGGAGGAGGAGGAGAGGAGGAGGAGGAGAGGAGGAGGAGAGGAGGAGAGGAGAGGGGAGGGGAGGAGAGGAGAGGGGAGGGGAGGAGAGGAGAGGGGAGAAGAGTTTACTTACCCTGATCCTGCCTTGCAAGTCCATTTCGGCGTAACCAAAATTGCCGAAGGAACGAATCTTGAAGAGGAACTGAAAGAGACAAAGACTTTAAACTCCTCCTCTCCTCCTCCTTCTCTCCTCCTCTCCTCCTCCTCTTCTCCTCCTCTTCTCCTCCTCCTCTCCTCCTCCTCTTCTCCTCCTCCTCTCCCCTCCTCCTCTCCTCCTCCTCCTCTCCTCTCTCCTCTCCTCCTCTCCTCCTCCTCCTCTCCTCCTCTCCTCCTCCTCTCCTCCTCCTCCTCTCCTCCCACACCTCTCCCATCCTCCTCAACCTCTCCTCCTCCTCCTCTCCTCCTCCTCTCCCCTCCTCCTCCTCCTCTCCTCCTCTCCTCCTCTCCTCCTCTCCTCCTCCTCTCCCCTCCTCCTCCTCGATTCCATGTTGACCAAATAAGGCTGTGCCCATAACTCCCCCCTGGAATTGATTTGTGTCTGGATCCATATCAAATATTGTTACTACTTTGCTAAACAGTATTTCTGCACATTTTCATGCTTCTATCACTAAAGTGAACAATTCAGACTTTTTTGGACGTTAGCAGCTTAACTAAAGTGGTATTTTTGTTTTGTAAAAGTACACATACATGAAAATGAAATACCCAATAAAAAGTATTACATAGAAATCTACTGGATTAAAAGTATTGAAGTACACGTTTAATTATTAGCGTAAAAAGTTGTTCATACGGATTTTGAGAACTCTTAAAGTGTTAAATGCAGTTATTTTGTTATAGAATCATGCAAACGTTTGGTCAAAAGGAGCAATTCACATAATAGCTTTGAATCATGTAAATATTTCATTACGTTTACTCTTTTTCAGTATAGGAAGTTCTAAAGTCCGACACTGTCCCTTTCCGTCCACGTTCACTGACGATTTGCATGCTAGTCACGTCGCAAACCCAACATTTCTCCCTCTTTCTCCCAAACTTGTGCATTGTCACAGAGCTGAGCAGGTACCAGAGGGAGAAATGGAAGAGGAGTGAAATGAGATCTAAAGTGTGTGTGTGTGTGTGTGAGGCGCGTTCAGACCGAAAGCGGCGTTTGTGGCACGGCTTTGGAGCTCCTGTCCCGTCTACAGCAACAGTTACATCAGCAGCTCCCTCTGGCCAGGCGTGTCCTCCTCCACGCCGAGAGGACACAGACAATTTGGAGAAAATTTGGTTTTTGTTACGTTTTTTTAAATTTTAGGTGTGTTCGTACTGATATTTCATGTTTTTTTTTAGCTTACAGAGTCCATATTACAGCTTTTCTGATTTTTAAAATAATGTTTCCTCATCATAAACAGACCTGGAGTTGTGTTTTGTTTAACACACAAACCTGCAGATTTAGTTCTATTTAGTGTACTTTGAGTTCTTCTCTCAAACGGAAAACACTCTGTTCCACCTTGTAATGTCATGTAGTAAGACAGGAAGTGCTCCACTGTGTTTTTAAACTCCATTCTCTGGAATCATTTGGATAATTTCAGCACTGGAATTGGCTAAAGGTAAAACTAAGAGGGTGGCAGTAGCTCAGTTGGTTGAGCGTTTGTCCACTGATCCGAAGGTTGGCAGTTCGAATCCCGCTCTCGACATCAACATCACTGGTTGAGCGAATGCTGTTGTTGTGTCCTTGGGCAAGACGTCCCCTAGTGTCTGCGTACAGTGGTGAGTGACTCCTTGATGTAAAGCGCTTTGAGTTAATTAAAATGCGACGAGGCAAGGTTATTTGTATAGCACAATTCTACACAAAGTGCTTTACAGAATAAGAAATACATTAAAATCACAATATAAACAAATCAAAACATAAATAATCATCATCAAATAAAAAGAGAGAGAGACATGAGAGAGAAGATTGTGGAATGAATTGAAAATCTTTCCGGCAGCTAAACAGAACTGTTTTGAGTCTGGATTTAAACAGAGTCAGAGTAGAGTCTGTCTCACATGTTCAGACTGTTCCAGGTTTTAGCTGCATGAGTCTGAAACTCTGACTCTGAGTTTAGTCCTGACTCTGGGACCAGCATAAAGGAGCTGTTAACTTGAAAATGGGCGCTTCATGACATCACAAGGTGGAACAGAGCATTTTGAGCTTTGGAGATGTAAACAAACGATAATAATAAAGGATTACTCAACATGTCCATGTGTGAGTGAAACAAAACACAACTGTGGGCATGTTTCATGTTCCAAAACACCCATTCAAAAAGACGTCAAGAGCTCAGTTCTGCTCAGTTCTTACAGAGGCTGTAAATTGTAGAGGCAGTTTTCACATTTGATTAGTGGCGGCAGATCAGACATATCGTTTAAAAAGAATTTGAGGGAATGTTTGATATTTCATGATAATGTCATTCAATTGTGGAGTGTTTGAATCAAATGTATTTAATCTAAGATGTGTAAAATATAATATAATATAATATAATATAATATAATATAATATAATATAATATAATATAATATAATATAATATAATATAATATAATATAATATAATATAATATAATATAATATAATATAATATAATATAATATAATGTTCAATTTTGTATTCATAAGGTGGAGGCTTTAATATGTGTCTTTTTTGGGGTTTTTTTTGCCTTTTCCCGCACTTACTTTTTTATCTAGTGTGGTTTTTTTTCTTGTTATGTTATATACATGGTAAATAAATAAATAAATAAATAAAACAAATAAATAAATATGTTTGATTAGGTAACATTAAAACATGGCATAAAGCTCACACGGATCAATATGTGTTATATTTTTTGAGCTTTTCTACTGTTTACTGTCTGCTACTAATTATAAAGCATTTTATCGCCTGAGACCAAGAGATAAGACTGGTGTTCTGTTAGCATGCTAGTTGTTAGAATTAGTAACTCCAAAACTCAGATTTGACCTTTAGAAGTTGTGAAAAGCTCTTCTTGACCCACAGGGAATAATTATGCTACTAAAAATGCGTTATGAAAGTGGACTGTTACCAACTGATAAACATGTAGTTCTGTTTTGCAAAATTTTAAAGTTGTAAAAAAAATCAGGTATAGAGCCTCTAAATACATTTTAATAATAATAAATGAAAAATTATGCATATTTAGTTTTGTTAGTATGTCCCATTCTTGTCCCAATGACAACAAAACACCAAAACAAACACGGCGGATTAACCTTCCGTCGCAAATACTGCTTTAACCCATCAACCTTTTCCATGATTTCACCTACACATCTACATACACGGCCCCTAAGAATGAATCTGACGATACAAAAGCGGGATTAGCCACTGGGAGCCGAGGCCTTTGTGTAACTTCAGTGCAAAAACATCACAAATGCTTTTCCGCCTTGTATTTGGCATTCCATCTCCTCCAGAGACAGGCTCATTTGCATATAAACAACTTCTTTTGATTCACTTCACATTGAAAACAGCATTTGTGTATTTACGTTTTCGACTGTTATGCTAACTTACACCCGCGCCGCCTCTTATCCCGGATTGGGGTGATTAAAGTGGGGTGTGCGTTTGTTAGCGTCGGATGGTTCTGCGTTTAGAGTTGTGCTTGATCAGAGAAGACTAGAGGAGGTATTAGAGTCCAATCAGGTTTCTTAAAATGACGCTTGTGGGGAAGTATTAATGTGGAAATGTCTTGCAAATGACGAGGGAGGCGGTGAGGCAAAATAGTGAAATGAATGAAATATGAGAAAGTTAAGGTAAAACGCACTGTTCCACCTTGTGATGTCATAATACAGGTGGTGCTCCGCTGTATTTTTCAACTCCAAAGACCTTCACGAGAGTCATTTGCCTCATTTCAGAACTGGAACTGTCAGTCTCTACTGAACGTAAGGTAAAAAGGGAGCTGTTAACTTGAAAACTACCACTTCATGACATCACAAGGTGGAACGGAGGATTTTGAGCTTTGGAGATGTAGACAGACTAATAATAAAGGGTTAATCAAACGTGTGGATGAACAAAACACAACTCTAGGTCTGTTTTTGATAAAGCAACAACATGCTAACGTGAACATGAACATTCCTGTCCCTATGGCAACAATAAAGTCTAAAATACTGAAACAACCATGGCAGATTAACCTTCCATCGCACATAATAAGCTTGATACACATAATAAACACTTAATAAACAATAATAAAGTACATATCTATCTAATCTAATCTTAACTCATCACCCTTTTACTTTATTTAGGCGGCTATTCCTTGAAACAATAAAATTTCAGTCTTTTTCTTCCCTCAAAGTCTCATTGGTTAAGAATTGTGTAACTTTTCTGTTGGAAAGTCCACCAAATGCATTTTCTCCATGAGATGTTATTGTTTTATTGTCAGAAATGTTTCACAGTGTGGCTTTAAATCTTTTTATCTTCAGTGAGAGCAAACCAGATCTGTGAAGAGTCAGAACGCCTGTTTTTCAAGGTGTTTTTGAGTTGCAAAACCACCTGTAATTGAATACATGTAAGGTGGATCTGTTTAATGTCACACTGTGGATCAGCCAGAGCAATTATGGATCCATAGCAACAAGAAGCTGACTGAAAAGTTACATAGTTGTAAATTCTTGGTGAAATCAGAGAAATTTGCAGTGTATTCCTAATATGAACTTGAGGGGTTTTTGACTACACCATCAGCATGGCACAGCACAGCACGGCACAGCACAGCACAGTGAACCTTTTCCATGCAGTTGTTACCACCTGGAAGTGAGTGGGGTAGCAGAGTCGACACTGCCGTGACCAAGGATGGGCTTTCTTTCTCTGGTCTTACCTCTTCACAATCTGCTCCATTGTTTCTCTGTTGACGTGTTCGCTGTTGTCGTGTTGTCGGTGTGTTTTTTACACACGGCGGGTGATTATTTAAAAATCCTCGAGCTTCGTTATGCGTATGACGACATTTCCTCTGACCAATCAGTGGACAGCAGTCTGTCCACGTCACGTTGTCGTATCGGCTCAGCTCAGGTACGGAAAATTGTAACAGCAAACAAAGCATGTTGTGCTGTGCTGTGTCGTGCTAAACAGTGCCGGTGGAAAAGACCTATTGTCTCCAAATTCGCCCAATAACTGCTAGCCTCTTGAGCTTCATTTGACTGAAGCCGAACGCTATGGCGCCTTAGTCCACTTCTTTACACAGTCTATGATAATGCCAAACAAACGTTACATAGTTCATCTTTACGGTGAATTATTTTGTTATTGTCATTTTTCACGTCCATCCCCAGTACACAGGTCGAACATTACTGCAGTATTGTTCCACAGTATTCACTCCGTGTACCTCTTATGTGCCCTGTGCCAGTGCTGAGGAGCTGTAATCCTTATCTCCCCATTGGGACAGTGTGTGCATATCACCTCTGCTAAAGTGGAGCAAGTCGTCTCAGCGGGAACCCAACCTGGCAACCCCCGTGCCCCGCTACAAGATTACACATGTCTCACAATCGCACCACGGGGACTGAAGCAAAGATGTGTACCTAAATGAGTTCATTATGATACTTAATAAGGGAATACTTTAGAATACTCAAACATGCCTGATTTAAAGGCACTGTGTCTGTTTTTTACTGTTGTGAAAACAAAAATAGAGCTAGTTAAGTGGGCCAAAGTTATTCCTCACTTACTTATTCCCAATGATTTTCCATAATGAGTTTATGAAGGCTTTTCACAACTCTGAGACCAGCACAGAGTTTTGCCGTGACGGTAAAACAACAACTAGCATCCTAACGTGCACTTTGACCTTAAGACTACAATATATCTCTATAGGAGCAAGACATTTCATTCAAATACTTGGGAATATATCAGTTAGAGTCTGTGTAACTGCATGCAAAGTTACACAACTGAGGTGGATGCAGAGTCTTGCCCAAGGACACAACAATAACATATTTAGAGTGAGAGTTGAACCTCCAAACGTCTGGTTATAGGGTGGATGCTCTACCACCTAAGCCACTGTTCTATGTGGTATAACGTACTATAAGTGGTTTTATGTGTTATAAATATAAGTAGAGAAGTGCGATGCCCTCTGCTGGTAACAGGTGGGAAATAAAGAATGTTGAAATGTCTGATTATTGCACTTGCAGACAGTCTGACGCTGAATCAAAACTCAAAAAGAAGAGAGACTGAAGTTTATGAATGGCTGGTTTGACTGGCTGTAACAAAAAAGGAGGGAAATATTCCCTTATGAACTATATTAATATGGTAAAAATTTAGCATAATATGAGATGTTTCAATAATGTGCAATGTAGTAACCTGTAGTTCTGTCTCGTCTCCAGTTGGTGGCAGTATACGAGGAGCAGGACCCCCATAACGGAGGAGACGGGACCAGCGCCAGCTCGGGTACCCAGAGTCCAGAGCCCTTCCCTGTGGACCTGAGCTCGGCCTCGGCCTTCCAGCCCTACCAGGCCCACAGCGAGATCGAGGTCACGCCCTCCGCTCTCAGATCCAGTGAGTACATCTGTGATTTCACTAAACCGACAGAGATGTGGTTTAAAATGTTGGGCCGGCTGTTTGGCTTGTTGGTGCACTGAAAATGTATTTATGACAAAGTGAAGCACGCCAGAAATCTCTTAATATTTAATATTTCCAAGTCACGTCAACGTATCTCAACATCAAGATTGATCAGGTTGTTGATAGTCACAAAAATACATGTCCATCTATTTTCTTCTGGGGTCGTGGAGCCAGCAGAGTGAGCAGGGAGGCCCAGACTTCCCTTTCCACACACAATTCCTCCAGTTGTTCCCAGGCCAGCCCAGAGACATAGTCCCACTAGAGTGTCCTGGGTCTTCCCCAGGGCCTCCTCCCATTGGGACATGAACATTTCTCCAGGGAGGTGTCGAGGAGGCATCTGAAACAGATTCAAGACTGTTTATTTGTCATATGCAGGTTCAACACAAGGTCTACAGTGCAATGAAATGCTTAGAATGAGAAGAACCATTGACTCGCTAAGATATTCAAGAAGTACTAATGGCTGCAATAAATAGTACTGTTTAAAAAGTGTTTGGAAATACAAGGGGGAAAAAACTAAACAATATAGTAAAAATACAAAATACAGATATAATAAAAATGTAATAAATTATAATATACAATGGTGCGGGTAGGATTATATAACGTGTAGGTAGTATTTCACAGATGAGTTATTGCACGTGGTTTGTGGAGCAGGTTATTGCACAGTGACAGTGAGGTTTGATTCCTGAGCCTCAGCTGCTCCTCTCGATGTGGAGGAGCTCTAGTCCGAGCTCCTCCCGTGTGACTGAGCTCCTCACCCTGTCCTCATGGTGCCTCAGCCACTCCGCAGAGGAAACTCATTTCGACCTCTTGTATCTGTGATCTGGTCCTTTTGGTCATTACTCAAAGTCCATGTCCATAGGCGAGACAATACAACAACTGATAATCCATTTCCATCTACAGTTCTTGGCTGTTTATGTCAACTTAACTTTCACAAAGTTTGGTTAGACGAAGCAATAATGTCTCCATGGAGACGCATGACTGATCCTTCAGCAGAAATTGCATTGGGCGCCTTTAATTCCTGATCCCTGCACTTTACAGTACAGTTAAACCTGCTTAATTTGTATTCCTTCCAAGAAACTTAATCGATCCAAAACTTTTCTCTAACTTCACAATCCCTCGCTACTTGGATCAAAAACACAACTTAGTCCAACTTATTCACAAAGTTGCACAGACTTTTCAGTCTCGTCAAGAAGCAGACCAAAGTACATCTGTGCTCTGTTCCTCGGTGTTGAAGTGAAGTCAAAGAATCCTCCCGCTGGTTCATCTGACATGCCTTTAAGAGTGACAGTGTACCTGGGGAATACCGTTTTCCAACACATCCAGACAGGTAGCACAACCCGCCAGAGAGGACGGGACACTTCCTCCATGCTCCAGTAAGAATCCGCAATCAAAAACTCGCACTTGGACACAAGATGGCGGCCACAATCCCCATACTGAAACGGAGCTGGTGTTCAAATGTCCACGTGCCATGAAGTGGAACCAACCCCTGACAAAGGCCTGTCTGGGAATGTGTGCGTTTAAAGGGGAGGGCTTGTATGGGCAGAGACGCTTTTCCCCATTGGAGCGCTGTCGAGTGCATCCATACATTACATTCACTTTCTGATGTGCTTCATGTATTATTTTCTTATTTTGTTTGTGTAGGTTAACATTTTGAAACTTACATGTGCACTATGTAACTTTTATTCTTTTGGGGGGGTCTGTTAACTGCTGGTTTCTATGGCTATGTCATTTCTCTACCTGAAATGTTCCACAGTATGACATTAAACAGCTCTACTTTACATTCATTCAATTACAGGTGGTTTTACAGCTCAAAAATACCAAGAAAAACAGGCGTTCTAATCGTGAGCGGGGGTCGCCTCTCCACAGATCTGACCTGCAGCTTGGTCTGGTTTGGTCTCCTTGAAAATAGAGTTTAGCTTTAGGTTTAATGCCATACTGTGGAACATTCCAGACAGCTCAAGATCATTCAGAAAAGGTTATTTTTGTCCTGTGAATGTGACTTTTTTGTATCGATCCCTGCGAAAATGATGCTGATATTAGTTTTAGGGGAGGAGGAGGAGCCAGGGGAGGAGGAGGAGGAGCCAGGGGAGGAGGAGGAGGAGCCAGGGGAGGAGGAGGAGGAGCCGGGCGAGGAGGAGGACTGGTTTTAGTCCTTGATTTTCGATACTTTTGGCAACCCTGCCCACAAAAAAAGATTAATCATCATAAAAGTTGAATAGTTTTTCCAGTTATTTTACCTTACATTCTGTTTGGTCAATTTCACAATGACAGTTCTGTAATCTACCTCCCAACTTGCAAACAGTACAACTTTTAAACGTGTAAATTAGCTGTTTTGTCATTTAAATTTCAAACGCACGGCGCTTTAGTCGATGTCATTGCAGTCGTTGCGTTATTTTTACACCCACACGTCTCTTCTGCCTCAGTCTGCGGTGAACTTTAAATAACGTTTGCATTTAGCACATTTAATGATACGACGGGCACACGGGGCGCAGTGTTCTGCCTACACACAGTCCGTTCTCCTGTTTGTATATTTGCGTATAATATAATGAGAGCGAAGGAACAGAGATCTGACCTGAGTCAATTAGCTCTGTGTAACCCATGGCAACTTCATTTAACCAGCGGCGGACGAAGTGCTCGGTTTTGTTATTTAAGTCAAAGTGTAGATACTGAAAATAATAATAACAATGCTCAAGTTAAAAAGTGTGAAAAATATGAAACAATAAAAAAAAAAGGATCTGTTTAAAAATGTACTTAAGGAGTAAAAAGTAAAAGAATTTCTTGCATATTTTTAAATCTAATAAAGTTTCAAATGTAGAGATTTTACTAAAGATTTGGGGTCAATTCTGTTCAACAAAAACAGTGAAATCAATTGTTTTTTCTTGTTTTTATTTATTTTTTTGCTCAATCTACCTACCTGCCTTTTCAATGCAAACTATAATAAAAAAAATATTTTGTTTAAGTTTACATTTTATTATTGTTTTTTAATTTATTTATTTTTAATTTATTTTATTATTATAAATTATTATGAATATTAAAGGTCCTATATTGAGCTATGATTTAAGCCGTGTTATAATGTCATTACCACCTCAAAAACACTTGGAGTTGTGTTTTGTTTCACACATGTTTTGGTAAACCTTTATTATTTGTCTGTACATTTCCAAAGCTCAAAATGCTCTGTTCCACCTCGTGATGTCATGTAGTAGTTTAGTAGTTTTCAAGCATCTACCGTTTACCTTTAGTTCACTGGAGACAGGAAATTCCCAGCGCTGAAAGCATCCAAACGATTCTAATGAAAGGTGTGTAGAGTTTAAAAACACAGCGGAGCACTTCCTGTAGTAGCACATGACATCACAAGGTGGAACTGAGTGTTTTCAGTTTGAGATTATGCAGATTTTGTGTTAAACATGTGTGAAGGAAACAAAACACAACTCCAGATGTGTTTTTGAGGTGTTAATAACATTTTAACACACCTGCCTTTTCAGCAGATTGACAACTATAATTTAAAAAAAATTCAGTCTAGTTAAAAAAAAAAAGAAAGTACAAATATTTTTTCTCAAAAATAATGAGGTAAAGGTAAAAAGTATCCACCTTAAAATGTTTGAAGTAAAGTACAGATACCTAAAATGAATACTTAAGCACAATACTTTACTACTTTTACTTTACGTTCTACCACTGGATTTGACAGCCATGGTCTTAGAAATGGGGCTTTATCTGCTAACACATCACAATGTTTCCTTTTACTGTACAGAAAATTCTACATGTGTTGAAAACAACGTATTAACAGGTTTTCACTTTCGCTTTTGATGCTCTTTGTCCCCCTTCCCTTTGCTCTCCACGCTTAGTCTCTTCCCCTTCAGAGCAACACGATGGCCGTGCGCCCCACTAATAAAACGACTGTAAATCGCTTCAGGTTTGTCAAGTTATAGTGCTTTGTGTACGGAAGTGTGAGTGTTTGTCCACTGATCTGAAGGTTGACGGTTCGGATCCCGCTCTCGAATTGCTGTCGTTGTGTCTTTCGGCAAGACACTTAACCCGCCTCATGTCTGTGTACTCTGGTGTATGAATGGGGGACTGTTTTCTTGATGTAAAGAGCTTATAAAAATATGACACAACTCCACATAATGACCGGAGTCAAACTCAGAACCTTCTTGCTGTGAGGTCTAAGCATTCGGCCAGCAGGGAGTTTTTTTTTTTTTCTTTTTTTGAGCACGGAGCATGCCATTTGTCTTTTAAAACTTTCCTGTTAATCAAATAAAGCTGAAATCAAATTTGAAATCACGCCAAGCAGTTCATTAGCGAAACCTGATTTCAAATGCATATACCGTACTTCAGTGACCTCCGGTTTCTATATATACACCCACCGTGCATTCTTAACTCAGATCTCCTCTCCGAAGCACTTAAGACCTATATTATGACCCACCATAATAGAATACATACCGAAGATGAAGAGACCGGCTGACTGGCAACTCCGATTAGGCAAGACCGGCAGGCTACCTCTGGAGATGCAGATGATGATGCAGAAAATGACTGGCAAACGTTTTATTTTCAGACCAGCCCGAGCTCTCTGGCGCCGGGGCAGATACGATCGGAGAATTACGCCTATTAAAATCATAACCAGAGCTAGGGTATCGATTGTTTTTGCCCTCTCTGTTATTCCTGCTTAGCTTGGCGTGCGAGCGTGCGCGGCGCAGGTCAAACGGCTAATAATTGTCGGCGAGATGAGATGTAAATTACAGTAATGAGTGTAATTTTAATTACACGGTGGCTGCCGCTGCCCGTGCGCTCCGCTGATTTAGAATTTTTCTGAAGTTAAATACAAAATGTCTCAAACTTTAAATTAACAAGGCTGCTTTGTGGAATGGGGAATGAATCGGCGGGAGTTTCGTGATGGGGTTTGGGAAAAGGTGGTGAGATGTTGGCGAGGAGGAGCTCACTGGAGGATTGGCTTGTTGTGCGTGTACAGGCTGAGAATAAAAGATGAACGTGCAAGTTTTACGCAAAAAGGACAGGGAATTGAACCTGCAGCATTTGGGTTTTTGCTTTTGACATTTTAACCTTGTCCCGGGAAACTCGTCCAAAAGAAACTACACAGAGAAAACATGAGCTCCAATGAATAAGTACGAAGAAATGTGTAAAAATGTGTTGATATTTCAAATCAGCGATCCTGCCCAGCACATGCTACTGTAATACTACGAGTACAGCTGCTACTACTACTACTAGTACTACTATTACTACTACTTTTAACTAGTCAGTAGCATAAGGTGACCAGAATTTAAAAATAAAAAACTGGGACACTCTCGGTTTGTGGTGGTTGGTAATGATAAACCTGAGAATCGAAAGCGTAAAGGAAAACTCTCCTGCACTCGGCCCATTCACGACTAACGTGAGTCAGTGTAGTCACATTTCCTTTGTATTTTGGTCATTTATAAGCAGCTTTTCTGTATTTAAGCTAAAGGAATGTTGATTTATGGCTCAGCTTTACTGTCGGCAGGGATCAGATTGGTCAAAAATAGGGACATCTGGGACATTTCTTGTATAAACTGATAGAAACCACTGGTTTTGGATAAATGTGCTGGGACAGGGGACACAGGACTGTCCCGGGTAAATAGGGACGTCCTGTCACTCTACAGTAGCAGCAATGTGGCCGACAGTAGCTCAGTCCCCCCAACCTGAAGTTCTATTGATGTGTCCTTAGGCAAGACACTTCACCTCACCCAGGATGATAGTTGCGTGTGATGCTGCCTTCACGTGGTGTGGGTGAGATGATCCTCACTGAAGTGAAGTGGAAATTACAAGTGTGTTGTGTTCAAGTGCTTTAGTTGTCGTAGTGAAGTGAAACAAGAAACCATAGAACTAGAATAAAATTTGACCTGTCACTTGAATAAAACATTGTTAGACTTAGACTAATTCATCTGCTACAGCAAGAAGAGAACGCAAAATAATTATTACAATTATTTTTATTATAACAACAATAAGTGTAAATGGCGATGTTATTAAAATTATGTCTGCCACCACAGAATGTCGACTACACAGTAACCGACTAACAGCAGAGAACGTTTAACAGAATGCAGTGCTTAGGGTTAGAGTTTAGGGTTAGAGTTTAGGGTTAGAGTTTAGGGTTAGAGTTTAGGGTTAGAGTTTAGGGTTAGAGTTTAGGGTTAGAGTTTAGGGTTAGAGTTTAGGGTTAGAGTTTAGGGTTAGAGTTTAGGGTTAGAGTTTAGGGTTAGAGTTTAGGGTTAGAGTTTAGGGTTAGAGTTTAGGGTTAGAGTTTAGGGTTAGAGTTTAGGGTTAGAGTTTAGGGTTGGAGTTTAGGGTTGGAGTTTAGGGTTAGAGTTTAGGGTTAGAGTTTAGGGTTAGAGTTTAGGGTTAGAGTTTAGGGTTAGGGTTTAGGGTTAGAATTAAAATTAGAGTTTAAAATTAAAAGGGTTTAAAATTAGAATTTAGGGTTTAAAATTTAAATTTAGGGTTAGGGTTTAAAATTGGATTTAAAGTTAGAATTTAGGGTTAAAGTTGGGTTGGAGTTTAGGGTTGGAGTTTAGGGTTAGAGTTTAGGGTTGGAAATTTAGGGTTGGGTTTAGGGTTAGAATTTAGAGTTAGAATTTGAGTTAGGGTTAGAATTGGAAGTTTAGGGTTGGAAAATTTAGGGTTAAATTTAGGAGTTAGAATTTAGGAATTGGAGTTTAGGGTTGGAAATTTAGGAATTGGAGTTTAGGAGTTAGGTTGGAATTAGAGTTTAGGATTGGAGTTTAGGGTTGGAAGTTTAGGAGTTAGAGATTTAGGGTTAGAGATTTAGGAATTAGGTTAGGGTTGGAAATTTAGAGTTAGAGATTTAGAGTTAGTGTTTGTAGTTAAATTTTAAGGTTAGAAGTTTAGGGTTGAAATTTAGGGTTAAGTTAGGTTAGAGATTTAGGAATTAGTGTTTATGAATTGGGTACAGGAAATTAGAAATTTAGGAATTGGAATTTAGGAAGTTAGAGAATTTAGGAATTAGAATTTAGGAATTAAATTTAGGAATTGGAAATTTAGGAAATTAAATTTAGGAATTGGAATTTAAAATTTAAATTTAAAATTGGAAATTTAAATTTAGCAAAATTTAAAATTAGAATTTAGGAATTAAATTTAGGAGTTAAATTTAGGAATTAAATTTAAAATTAGAAGTTTAAAATTTAAATTTAGAATTAAATTAGGAATTAGAATTTAAAATTAAATTTAGAATTAAATTAGGAATTGAAAATTTAAAAAGTTAAATTTAAAATTAAATTTAGGAATTAGAATTTAGGAATTCAAATTTAGAATTTAAATTTAGGAATTAAATTTAGGAATTGAGATTTAAAATTTAAATTGGAATTAAAATTGGGAATTAGAATTAGAATTGAAATTTAAAGGTTAGAATTTAAAATTGGAATTTAGGAATTTAAATTTAAAATTAAATTTAAAATTAGAATTTAAAGAGTTAGAATTTAGGAATTAGAAATTGGAATTAAGATTTAAATTTTAAAATTTAAATTTAGGTAGGAATTAAATTTAAAGTTAGAATTTAGGAATTAAATTAGGAAATTTAAATTTAAAATTAAAATTTAGGAATTTAAATTTGAATTAAATTTAAAATTGAAATTTAAAGGTTAAATTTAAAATTAGAAAATTTAAAATTAAATTTAAAATTAGAATTTAAGGAATTGAAATTTAGGAATTAAATTTAAAATTAAATTAGGAATTAGAATTTAAGGTTAAATTTAAAATTGGAAGTTTAGGAATTGGAGTTAAATTAGATTAAAATTTAAGGAATTAAATTAGGAATTAGAATTTAAAATTTAAAGGAATTTGAATTTAGAAGTTTAAAATTGGAAGTTAGGAATTGGAAATTTAGGAATTTAGAATTAAATTTAAAATTGGAATTTAAAGGGTTAAATTTGATTAAATTTAGAGATTAAATTAGGAAATTAAAGTTAAAATTAGAATTTAGGAGTTAAATTTAAGGAATTAAATTTAAAGTTAAATTTAGGGAATTTAGGAATTAAATTTAAAATTAGAATTTAAGGTTAAATTTAAAATTAGAATTTAGAGTTAAATTTAAAATTAGAATTGAGTTAGAAATTTAAAATTAAATTTAAAATTGGAAATTTAAAATTTAAATTTAAAGTTAAATTAAATTATGAAGTTAAAATTAAATTTAGGAAGTTAAGTTTAAAATTAGAATTTAAAATTAGAAATTTAGAGATTTAAATTAGGAATTAGAATTTAAAATTGAAATTTAGGAATTAAATTTAAAATTAAAATTTAAAATTGAAATTTAGGTTGAAATTTAGGAAATTTAAAATTGGAATTAAATTTAAATTAAATTTGAAATTTAAATTAATTGAAATTAGGATTTAGGGTTGGAAGTTAAAATTAGGGTTTAAAGGTTAGAATTTAGGGTTGGAGTTTAGGAGTTAGGAATTTACAAGGGTTAAGTTTAGGAGTTAAGTTGGAATTAGAATTTAGGAGTTGGAAAGATTAGGAGTTAGGGTTTAGGTTAAGTTTAGGGTTAAAATTTAGGTTTAGATTTAAAGGTTAGGAATTTAGGAGATTGAAGTTTAAAATTAGAGTTTAGGGTTAGAGTTTAGGGTTAGAGTTTAGGGTTAGAGTTTAGGGTTAGAGTTTAGGGTTAGTTTGTATTTACCATTCACAGCACTTTCACTGCTCTCCACCATGTTGAAAAGTCGAGGTTTGTCTCATCTCGGCTGCTCATGTATCATAAAATCTTCCAGCTTTCCAGTGAAAATGATGACACGAGTGGGTGTTCGTCGTTTTTTGGCATTTACACTAATTCCCACAGGACGTGAAGGCACCATGAGTTCTGGTGGTCGTCGGATGGGCTAATGGCACAGATCGACAGCTTTGCACTCGTCATTCTGCCCTGAATCGTGGCACCAAATTGCATTTCTAGCCCTAATGTAATGCGAATGTGCCTCCCTAATATTTTGCACATACTGTATATAATTAACTTACTTGTTTTAACATCAGATGCCCTCACGGTCCAAAGCCGCCATTCAAATATTCAGACTGCGACGTAAGCCAAATGTGGGTAACACTTCACAATAGCGACACTATTACTTAATTGGAGTGGAAGTTGGCATCGAATGATTCAGGCTTAGTAAGTACTTCATTAAAACTGTAACTCCTAACCTTTTCATTAAGTACTTACTCATTATTATGAAACAATTTTTCACTATGAATGTGTGAAGTGTTTGTTTTTACAGCTATTAAAGTGGGACCCAAATGTCTTAGGCAAGGCTGCAAATACTGAATGCACTTGGACGAGGTTTGCACCGTTTACCCTTCAGTTGGGGGCCCCACACACACACACAACAAAACAGTGGGTATATATATTCCGCTTTTTTATCGATCGGACGCTTCAGAAAATCAACAGCCGTGCTATGTCACCTCCAGAACACATCGCAGGTGGCTGTTTTATGCCCAGTTTTCCCCCTGACAGGCGCGGCAGTGTGGCTCTCCTCTGGCAGTGCAGTGACAGCAGTCCGGTGCGGGGCCCATTAGAGAGATTGGCTGTGGGGGTGAAGTGTGGACACCTTATCCGGAGGGAGGGAGGCGTTGATCTAATCCATTTGGCTCCCAGCTCTGTCGCCACGGAGCCAAGGCCGCCTGGAAGTCACTTAGAGGGGACAGGGAGAAGCAGCAGGACGGAGGAGGAGAGATGCACTGTGGGATCAGAGCGGCTTTGAGATGCGGCAGAGGTAGAGGAGTGCATTATGGGTAAGGACAGGGAGATGGAAGAACTGACAATGCAGGGTCTGGAGCACTGGGATTTGCAATGCTTAAAGAAGACGTCTGATGCTTTCCTCAACTATACTACTATACAGTTTTTTGTTTTTTTTTCATTTGTATTTTTTTGAGCATGGTACATTACTTTACTACATTATGTGGAACCATTTCGGGTGTTCAAAAGGAGTAGGTTGAAGTTTAAAAAAACATATCCTGTCCTACCCGAATTGTTTTACCTTAACACGTGGTTGACACTTTATTTTCTCTATTACTTTTTATGGTTTCGTTACTTTATAGTTATAATTTATGACATCCATAGACACTTTATATCACAGTATTGATCCAAAAGGACTTGATAAAAGAACTGCAGCAGTGATTTCCGTCCATCTCTTTGTGGTACATGCAGTAAACATCATCACAACATCACAAGTGCCACAAAGGAAACAATTTTAACATGGTTAAAAGAAGGTTTTGAAATGTTTGTCTGTACTGTGTTTTTCTACATTGTTTCTTCCTGTATTTTCTCTTTTCTCTGTGTACTGGTTTAAATAGTTAGTGTCCCTGATCCCAGATAGTTAGTATAGTTTCCAGATCAGGTAGTTAGTTGTAAAAAAGGTAGTTACGTCACAGATGGTAATCTCAAGACTCACCTGTTTAGCTTAGCGCTTTAATCACTGTAAAGCATTTTGATTTGCATTTTTTGCATGAAAAGTGCTCTATAAATAAAGATTGATTGACTGATTGACTGAAGGCATTGCATAAAATGTAATTTCAGAAAACACTGAATTCCCCAAAACATTACAATGAACTAGCATATAAATGTAAAAGAAAGAAAAATACTTTATTGTACCCATAGGGAATTTTGTCCTCTGCATTTGACCCATCTTTGAATGCCACTGGGGCATCTCTTCAGGAGCTGTGGGCAGCCATCTCTGTAAACTTGTTGCTATAGTCTAGGTCAGGACTACCTTAGCTGGAGGATTTTAACTATGGTGCATGTTTTTGGTTGATGGGTAAAACTAGAGTGCCCAGAGAAAACCCACTGAGACACAGGCAGAACATGCAAATTCACACAGAAAGGCCCAGGCGATCAGGAGATCGAACCCAGAACCTTCTTGCTGTGAAGCACGAGTGCCACTCAGCCACCATGCCGGCAAAGCAATTTTGGAAAGCAATGTACAGATTACCGTTCCCATTCAGTGTTCCTGGGGCAACCTGCCAGGTACAGTGTGCTGCAGCGAGAGCCTGGAGCCCCTCTCCAGATCCTGAGCTCGGTTTGGTCAGGACGACCGTAGCTGGATAATTTTCACATTTTGTTTGTCAGTGGGACCTTCCGAGCTAAAATAAGCCGCCTTTACCTGCTCATCATCTTTATATCATCATCTTTATATACTCACTAACCATCTCCCTGTTTCACACTTACTTCACACCCACTCCCCCCTTATCCCCCAACCTATTTGTTATGTCAACCCCTAATCACCCTCCTGCTCTGTAGAGGGAGCCGTGGAGCGCGCTGGGTATTTCTCCAAAGTGCTGAGAAGTGGGCGAACGATCATAACATCATAAAAACCATCATGACGTCTTAATACCACCTTGGGCTTCTTATAACTAATTATTACGCGTTAAATATATAGCCCGGACGGTGAGGTGAAGCTAACTTAATGTGCTAACCGTGTCGGAAAACGCACCAGTCAGCAGCATTGGGATCAGTAAGCTAGTTTTTATTACTCCTGTTGCAATAAAGTCGAAGCCGGCCGCCTGAAACATCTAGACCGGTGAGTTTGCCGAGTGCTTTATTACTTCCTGTGTAGGGGCCCGGGGAGTACGGTATCGCGGGTCACTAAAAGCTACACAAGAGTAGATTAGAAAACAAAGTTGGTCTCGCGGTGACATGTAAAAATAGAGCGTAGCGTTAAAGAAAGATGGAGGTTGCAGGGTACATGGGAAGGCAGAGTAACTTTGTTTGCACAGACGAGGAGATAACCGGATAGGGCTGTTTGTCAAAGTTGCGCGGCAGGAGGAAATATGAGCGCCGTGACCTCTCGACGCCTCGTGGGATTCTGAAGTCGGGGTTTGTTCGGTCGTAATGTAAACGTGATGTAAGATGTGCGGTGGAGGTTAAAGGGCGTAGTGTGGATGGTGATAGCTTTACGGCTAGTTAAACAGAACAGGATCATTTGTCTCAATCAGTACAACGGTCAGTAAAAAGTCGACATCTAGATAACTCAATAATAGTCATGTAAATGTGTGTGGTGAATTTGTGTTGATTAGAATGGCCAGTAAAAATCAGGTAACTCAAATAAACAGATAACCAGAGGTGGGTGGTACTTTGGTACATTTACTCATTTATTTTAAAGAAATTGTACTTTTCAAAGTACTTTTCAAGCAGCATATTCCTACTTGAGTAACATTTTTATTTAAAGAGTCATTAAACACCCTCCCGAAGCTTTACTCTACCCCTAAGCAAACGCTGAAAAACCCTCCAGATTGGACAGTATCCAGTGGGCTGGGGGAGCGGATTTGGGGCAGGCTGTGGAGCGATGATTGACAGCCAGCCGACCGACCGCCCAAAGAATCCAACACGCGCAGAGCAGTGGCTGCGGACTTTGAAATAGAGCGGACTTGTGTTCGGATCACGCCATTTCCCTTTTCTTCAAACACGGTGGGACATGGCGGGGCCCATTAGGGGCGGGGCTGAGAGGGGCTCCTCACGTATCACCCGTAGATGCCAGTGACTGCGCTTGTCACGTAATAACCTGTATCTGACTCACTGGCAGCTGTTAGTCCAACCTAAAAATTCAAATGTCCTGGCCGTAGTTGGGAGCGTGCCTATGTTCCCTCAGCCCTATGTTCCCTCAGCCCTATGTTCCCTCAGCCCTATGTTCCCTCAGCCCTATGTTCCCTCAGCCCTATGTTCCCTCAGCCCTATGTTCCCTCAGCCCTATGTTCCCTCAGCCCTATGTTCCCTCAGCCCTATGTTCCCTCAGCCCTATGTTCCCTCAGTCCAGCTTGAAGACATGGTGCAAAGGACCCTAGGATGAAATTACTCTGAATCATCTCTTTAAATACATACACGTTAAAATGACTTGACTTAGAGTTTAATTTTGAGAAAAATCTTAGAAATAAGAAAAATCTTTGAAATGAGGGAACACAGGGCTGAGTGAACATGAGGCTGACCCCCCATAACTGATCCTAAAGAGCCCGTTACACACACTAAAGTCTGATTTTTAACAAATATGCTCTAAAATGCCCAAATAAGGCCATTAATAGGTATACACTTCTATTTTATACCCATTTACACAGATAATGTTTTGAAAAAAGTGATTTTGGGGTTTAGTGCCCTTAAAGTTGTGGTTACTCCTCTCACTGTGAGGACATCTACAAGTGACAAAAGCTTTATGTTAACAATAAATAATTTGAACATTTGTCTTTCTTGTGCCGTACTTTTTCTCATTTTTGTTTACCCTAAAAAAAGATTTTGTGCTTTATTGTTAATTCAAATTATAAACCAGCCTGACAGTTACTCTTTAAGTTACTCTCACGTGATTAGTAGTTTCCCCAATCACTTTATTACTCTTCAGTAATTTCTTGGACTACTACTTTATCCTTCTACTTGAGCAATACTATTTTGAAGTTACTTTTACTTTTACTTGAGTAAAATTTTTGGCTACTTTACCCATTTTTAATCATGGCTTGTTATGGATTTGGTCTGTTTTATTATAAGAAATATAACTTAATCGGTATGTAGAGGTATATAGGTATGTAGAAATTAGAAAGGACCAAGAGTACGTATGTTTTTGACAAATACTTGACAAATATTTGAATCACTTCTCGATTTGTTGTTGCATATTTCAAATAGTTTGTTTTAGCTGCAATATAATGTCATTAAAAATAGATAAATACAATAAATAACATTATTATTCACAGTAGTGGCCGTAGCAGTATATTTCTCGACACCATCCATCCACAAGTTGCTAAAGAGCATTTCAACAGGTAGGGCATCTGGCTTAAAACCTCAAGCGTTTCAGCCGCTCTCCCCGCTTTTATTGAAATCCCCTTACTTAGCATTATAAACCATTGTATTAGCATTGGTTATCATGGTGAAGGTCAGGTTGAAAGCGGGGCAGATGGCCAAAGGCGGTGGCATTGGCCCGGGGCACTGGGGCTCTACAAAGGCTCGGGGCTGTTTAGCATCTCTTTGTCTCCATCAGGCTGGTCCCATGGGTGCCCCCGGTTTACCATACCCACCCACACCCCTCTCATTAACGCTGTATGTGACGGGCTCCTCCTGTCTGACTAATAATGTGTTAGCGACGGATCCAGACTGAGTAAGTAAGTGCGAGCACAGGCGAGGTTTTATTGTTTATAATGATGAATGATTAAAGCGGGGCCATGTGAGGAAGTAAGTTTTTAAATTGAGCTTGTTTCCCCTTCTCATAAACCCTTCGGCACACCACTAGTACGTGCGTTCATGCTTTATTTGGCCACTTGCGCCGCTTTAAAGTGAAACAAGGTGAGCCACTGCCTGCACAACAAATTACCTTTTACTTACCTACTTATCCCAGAGTGTCATATAGTGATTCTCATGGTGAATTTGCAACAGATAAAATGCTCTGTAATTAGATGAAAACAGCATGGAGTGGAAAGCTTTTTCTCACAAATGTATGCTTTTACAACATGCTTTCTGGCGGGAATAAATAATGTATTATTTTATGAGGAAAAAAGTGGGTACTTTGGCTTTAAAGACGTATATGGAGCTATTCATTATAACTGGTCTCCTTATTTTTAAAAAATCATTTTATTTTAGTATGTGCTATGCAATAACATTTAATAACGTGTAATTACATGGTAGTAACAGGTTTTTAGGTCTATTAAATGTAAATGGTCACATTTTTATACAGCGCTTTTCACCTTCAAGGCCCTCAAAGTGGTTTGTATCAAGGAACCACTCACCACATCTATCACACACATATTCATACAGTGAGGTAAGTACTGTCTTGCCCAAGGATACAACAACAGCATTCATTTGTGGGAGCTGGAATCACACCGCCAACCTGTCGGTCAGTGGATCTGACCGATCAGCTAATGATGTCGAGGACGGGATTTGAACCACCAACCTTCGGATCTACCAACTCAGCCACTGTCACCCCTACCTCATTAAGTACATGTTGTTACAGAATACTTAATGAGGCAGGTATAATGTATTAAAGGCAGCGTAAAGTACCATGTAAAGACAACTCAATATTATTATTATATACTAATTATATACTGTATTTTTCAGACTATAAGTCGGAGTATAAGTCGCACCAGCCACAAAATGTGAGGGAAATTTATTTTATAAAATCAGAGACCAAGAACCAACATGTCATCTTAAAGGCAAGTTATAGTAATAAAATGTCCAGCTCCACTCAAATGAAGCTCCCGATGCTCACGGTTAGAGGGACGAATCTGGAGCCAGGTTCTATGTTATGAAGAGAATTTTTTGGATGGACAAAGTAGCAAAAAAATGTATTTTTAATCCGGACCATGTAGAGCAGGTTCATATGAACATTTTAAGACCCAAATGACGAGGCCACAGCAGCAGTTACAGAGAGAGGAGTTACAAGATCCGAAGTGCATTAGCTCTGTCCATTCATATGTACGGTCGCACATGAGTATAAGTCGGAGGACCACCCTATGAAAAAAAAACGGTAAGTGTAAAATTATGTGAAAAGACAGTTTTACACTTACTGTACGTAAGTGTAAAACACCAACTGATGTACCTCCTGATGTAAACAGCAACCGCGCTTGCATCTACAGGTCTTTATTGTGGAAAATAGTAGCTGTGGTATGGGATTGGTGATTTGGTATGGGATTGGTGATTCGCAGATACCTGAAAAATCTGCGGCACTGGAGCTTTTTGGTTTATTTAAAATATCTGTAAGTAGTACACAGAAATTGGCTCAGCATCTACTCGCTCTTCAGACACATTGGTTCGCTGTCAGACTTAAGAAAAACTGCATCACATAAACAAGAGTAGTCCATTGGGGTTGGTCTTAACTCGCCGACGCTATTGCAGCATCTCTCTGGCTCCCCTCTCCTCTCCTTGCCTTTCCTTTCCCCTCCTCTTCTCTCACTCTCCTCTTTTCTGTTTTCCATCAGATTTTCAAAGATAGCGCGTGCCCCAGAGCGCCGCGGAAATGCCGGAGCCGTCCGCAAAAACGTGATCGCTAACAGAATGCTTATGTTGGCGCGCAATCACAGCTGGAATCGAAAGCTAAACATTTTCTCATAGGCGGCCGCTTGATTATTTTTCTTTTATGGAGTTAGCCGTGACATGGGCTAGAACATTAGGGGAGCGTTATTCTGACAGTGTGCAGAGGAGATGGAGCAGGCCCTCTCCGGCGATGTGCTCCGTGCGAGTGATAACGTGGGGGGAAATGTCTGCGCCGATGATTTTGCAAAGCTGTTTCATTTTCGTTAAGTGTGTGTGAGGATTTGGGTTTTCTTTCCAGCGGTATTGCAAAATATGAGAAGATTTGGTCATATGTTTTGATTCACTGAACATGATAACTCTTTTACGACAGTTAGCATCTCCTCAAAGTCCATCCATCATCTTAAGGAACATTTATATTGCATTCGTGTGGTTTGAATTCGCTCTTAAACGTGCTTTTGCTCACATTGGGATAAGTATTTCATAAGGGAAATATACTTTAGAAATTTCACTTCTGTTTCCAATGAGGGATTTAAACGCTGGAGCTCCCTCTGCTGTTAGCAATGGGAATGAACAATTAGAATGTAAACAGATAAAGTCCTTATCCCCCTTGAATGTTATGATAATTAGAGGTGCAGATTCATAAAGCCATAGTATAAAAATCGGTATTGAAACTGAAAAAAAACCCTGAAATGAACACATTTTGAATGTAGAATGAGTCCAGGGTTAAGGATGTAAAAACAGCATAGAAAAAGTTTGGAGATTTATCTATGGCTTAATGCTCAGTTCAGATTTTTTTTGTGAAATCCAATTTTTTTCACATTTCCAATTAAATCCGACTTGTATGTGATCCTCATTGTGAACTTTAAACGCCCCAAAAGTGTTCCGCATGCACATTGGAGGACACGACGACATTACTTGCTCAGTGTTTACAGATGTAGCCGAAACATAATAATAATAATACATTTTATTTTGAGGCACATTTCTATACACTCAAGGGCAACGTACAAAGACAGTTAACTAAAAAGGGCAATATACACAGTACAAGACAAAGAAATTAGACAAAGCATTGAGCACCGGTCGATTTTATCATTGCCATCATTCTGGAGCCAGAACATGTACAGCTTATTTGTTTTAAGGAGGAGATTGAGAAGAAGAAGGATGAGGTTTTTGGCCATGGCGGTGGCAGCAACGTCCGTAGAAAGGAAAGTGTGGGAGCGGAGTCGCAGCCAAGAGTGGTGGGATTACTATGTGCTTTGCTGCATCACCGACATGGAGTTCATACGCAATTTTCGTATCATGCGAAGAACGTTTGTGTACATTTGTGACGATAAATGCGACCTGGATGTTCAGACTGAAGTTGCATGTCAAAGGATCGGATATGTATCGGTTTTAGGAGCAAATTTCCAAGTGGCCTGGATCACATTTGAAAAAAATTGGATCTGTGTCATTCAGACTGTCATTAAAAGTCCAGATACAGGTCGCATAGGGGCCAAAAAAATCGGATTTGGGACACTCAGAGAAGATGAATGAAATTAAAATACAAAACAAGACAGGTATGTTAGTTATTTGCAATGTCTTCTAAACTGAAAAGTAACTTGAAAACTACCGCTTCATGACATCACAAGATGGAACAAAGCATTATGAGCTTTGGAGATGTAAACAGACTAATAATAAAGCATTACTTAAACATATGTGAATGAAAAAACACAGTTCCAGGTCTGTTTTTGATGAAAGAACAACATTATAACATTACTTCCACCTCACAATAGGACTTTTAACAATAATACACGTCATATTGTAATATTTATTTATTATTATTAAGTTTATGCATTGCAATTGTTATTCTTGAATGCGTGCTACATCCTCAGATCTTTGATTCAACTGAAAGAAAACAGTCATGGTTTCATTAAAAGTAAAATACCTCAGAGTCTGGACCTTTAGCTCTCTTCTTATGCCTGTAACACACACCCTTTGTTTAGTCGAATCAATATCAGCCATGTCAGCCCTGCTTTCAACACTTTCCCACACTTGTTTCAAATTTAGCCCTTCATTTCTTCCAGTAATCAAATTTTCATTCCCGGTCTTCATATTGTAATACTTATTATTTTTCGCTCAAACGTCACGATTGCATGCTACATATTTCAGTCCAAGATTAAAGGGAAAAAAAGTCAAGATCCCATTCTTTTTTTTAGCTTTCTTCTGTTATAATGTTCCCACATCAAAAACATGCCAGAAGAGCTTACAGTATGTCATCCATGCATGTCTGAGTAATCTAGCGATCTCTCCTGAGCCCTATTATACGGTTCTATTTTTAGACTTTAGACTTTTATTGTCCCCAAGGGTTTAACCTCTGCAGATTGATTCCGTCCAAAGATCTCAGGCAGGAATACCCGACGTACCCTTTGTTTTTCATACTCTTGTCAGCATGTTGACTTAAAGGCTCCGGTTTCCTGCCCACTGACTCAACCTAATCTCGAACGTGTTTATTCACGACCTATAGGAGGCAGTCAATACGACCAGTAATCAAAAAAATCTATATATAGGAATTTTTTTGACATTTTCTTTCCTTTTTTTTCAAATAGTGTACATAAAATGAACAAGTATGTCATTACGAGTGGTGATCCATTGAGTGCTGTTGTGTCCTTGAGCAAGACACTTTCCCCATCTTGCCTGTATATGAATATGGCGCTTGTTTTCGTGGAGATGATCTCGCGTCTTTGCGCAGAATGTCCTACATTAGAGATGTTTTTATTGTTCAAAAACACATGGAAAAACACGCCTTCTTACGGAGAGCGGGGTGGCCTCTCCGCAGATCTGACCTCTGACTTGGTTGGTGGAGTTAGATAAGTTTAATACCGTCCAATGCGCTGCCCACAAACCTACACATGACTATATATATTTATTCTATACAAACGCAGGATACAAAACAATACATTACAACTTCACAAACTTGCTATGATGTGCAGTAGTTTCTTGTCCTGTGATAGCGCTCTGAAGGGAGCAACTTAGTGCGGAGAGATGTTGCATTTTCAAAACAATAAAAGGTAACATGGTGATCTAAATATGTGTTAACAGTTAATAACCCATAGAATTGTAAAAAATTAAACCTTCATTCAATTCCTACATTCTCAAATTCAGAACCGGTAACTGTCCGCATATTTAACCTGCAAGTTTTTACTTAAATCAATGTCAGCCTTGCTTTCAACACTTCTCTACGCTTGTTTCCTCGTCTCAAACCATCATTTCTTTCAATAATCAAACTCTCTTTTCATTCTCGTGCATCCACTTGGAGCTGTCATCGCCGGGGTGCGCGGCAGGGATACCCGACATCCCCTTTGTTTTTCATGCTTTCGTCAGCACGTTGACTTAAGGGCTCCGGTTTCCTGCCCACTAACTCAACCCTGCTGGACCACATTGTCTTTGTCACTCGGGATTAGCTCGCGCAGCAGTGATCAAACCCAAAACGGAGCTCGGCAGTGGACTCCCCCCTCCGCCGGGCCCGAGAGTGGACTTTGTCAGAGGGGAAAGGCGCAGTGGTAGAGCGTTTGACTGCAGATCAAGAGGTCTCCGGTTCAAATTTGAGTGCCCCCTCGCATTACTGGGGTAGAGTGATGACATGTTCTATTGGCTAAATAGTGCCTCGGATTAGGTTTCTCACGTAATAGGCGAGCGCATGTCTCAAAGGGGTCTGCGATGAAAATGCAATCGTTTTCTGGTGGTTGTTTTTCCTGGAAATTGGTACGTTAGTTGTCCTAGACTGAGTATTATATTTAAGTTTCTATGTCTATTGCTTTGTTTTTTATTATTACATTATATCTTTGGATAGAACTGGTGGACAGAGTATTATATTTATTTTGGAGCATTTCTAAAATAGTAGTAGAAATAGTAGTAAAAGTAATAGTTATAGTTATAGTTATAGTACTATTTAATTTGATTTTATTTCGGCAAATATAAAGTAACATAGTTGAAATACTGATTAATTCCTAAACATGCTATGTACGGTAATGCAAAGGTATCTAAAAAAAATAGTTAGGCAGTATTGAAAGTAAAGTACAGAAAATAAAGGGTCCCATTTTCTAGTATTAGAAAGTATATCTTCTTTAAAGGAACTATTTTTAGGATTTTGATTCTAAATTTCATGCACTTTAAATTTCATGTAACGTTTTGGTTGGGGATCTGTCTGATTGTTTCTATGGATATGTCATTGCTTTGCCTGAATGTTCCACAGTATGGCATTAAACAGCTCCACCTTACATTTATTACATCGCATGTGGGTTTATAGCTCAAACATACCTAGAAAAACAGGCATTCTGACAGATCTGACCTGTAACTTGGCCTGGTGTGGTCTCTTTCCAGACTGAGAAAGCAACAACATCTCCATAGAGACAAGCATTTAAGACACCTTCCACCAGAAAAGTTACACAATGCACCTTTATCCTAACTGTGTCCCCAAATACAACATAGTTATGTTCAAATCAAATATAGGTTTTACAGAGAACAACTGTAATGCAGATTTATTCTTTTTTACCTCTCTGCACATACTGGCTAAGTTGTTTACGTTATAATGTATTCTTTGGCGTTTTTGTTCTCAAGATGATTATCCAATCAGAAAGCAGAATGAGTCTTACATCAGTCTCTCATTTGAGTTGCCAGTTTCAAAGCTGAACTCCTGAATGGTCACTATCTAAACACCACAGCACTTGCAGCCAATCATGAACCAGTGCTAGTGCAGCCGCTACATCTCAGGGAGGGAATTCTGGAGGTTCTGAGCTTTCACATGAGACCTGTCCATAAACTGAGAATGAGACAAGCATGGATGTGTATTAGACCAAGAGTTTGTTTTCATACCAGTTTCGACTGCTTCCTGTGGTCGTCCTCAGAGTGGTCACGTGATGTTGCGATGACGTGTCCGGTCAGCTGATTTATACAGGTTTTGGCGCTTCTTTGGCTTCTTACCGATGGAGGAAACAGCAAAGGCGTGCACAGGAGCAACAAAACACAACAGAACAGGAAGAACTCAAAAAACCCATTTGTGACCACTGTAAAAAAGAGAACCACATTATGGACTGGGACGGATAAACAAGAATCGTGACTGTGGAAATCTTTTACTTTGTCTTCTGTTGTGATCTATTTAAGATAAAGAATGTATTTTGTGGGTTTAGATACTGTTAACTAACAACTGCTAAAGTGTTTCTGTATTTCTGCCACATGTGATGGTGTAATCTGCTGTTCCTGGGGTATCTACAGACAGGTCACTCTGCTCTGTCTTTATCCAGTATCGTCTAAACAACGAGCTGTTGCTTTGTTCATTCTCATCATTTAGAAGAGTGATTTCCTTGGGGACAATCTGCTCGATGCCTCAGCTGAACCAGATGTTCTTAGATATAATATGTTTTACCTCATGTTGGTTTTGTGACGTTTGTCAACTGTATAAGAAGGTGTTTTTGTTTTGCCATTGAGGATTAGGGAGAGACAGACGTTGTGTGAGGGACAGAAGCTTTCATTTTCATTTTCTCTGTAATTGTGCACAATTGCTTTAACAAATCCAGACTCTTTGATTTAAGACAACTTTTCTCCAATTTTTATTCTTCTCAGATTTAGAAATCCACAACAGGGACCAATAATTGTTCATGGGACATTTTAAATGGCCATAAATCACCAGAATGTGTAAAAAAACGATAATATTCATGATGTTTTCTTCTAGATCATTATTGTTTTCACTTTCACTACAAAGTACAACAGTACAACACCGTAACAGTTGTTTAAATATGGAACCTATTCATAATTCAAATGATCATCATTCACAACCATAACGTTTTTAACTGTCAGCAACTTTCAGAATTATCGTGATATTATCGTTAATCGCTACTCTGGCGACCCAAGTTCAGTTGTGATTGTAGTAACCTTTTAACTACAGTGAGGGCTACAGTTTTACACAGTTCTTCTCTTTAATATAGTTTCTCTCTTGTCACAAATCGAATATGTTGAATCCCATCATTTCAAGGTATAACTTCCTACACTTTTTGAATGTAGTCGTTATTTAGAGTTCAAAATATCTATACATCCAGCTACTCACTACGCACACTTCCCTTCCAAATCCTCATCTACACAATATCCATGTGAAACGACTACAGCGAGATAAAGTGTCAATCCGCTGTGAGTCAAACTTAAGCAGAACCCCTCTGGACATCGTGGAGACGCGCTGTAATTCAGAGCGTGGCGGGGAAGCTTAGCGCACAGTTTTGAAGTTTGAAAAAGTCTTCCTCGAGGCGCCAGCTCGTCTCTGCTCTGTATCAGGAGGAGTAGCACCAGAACCCAGCAGTTCGGCGGAGGTGCGTTTGCTTTCGACACCTTGATGTGGTGTGAAGGCAAAAGTTTCAAAGCAGCCCTTCAACTCCCATTTACCGCAGAGGGAAGTTTCTCGCTGAAGTTTGCCCTGGAATAACTCGTACGCTCGGAGAGACTTTTGGGTTATGTAAGCCGAAAGGAGTCGTCATGGTAACAGATTGGACGATAATGAATCTGAGTGAGAATCTTAATCCTGACTGAGCACGCGAGTTCACTGGAGAATACAACTAATTACAGTGTCACGTTTGGAAATAGTTTCAATAACTGTGAAACAAACAGTGATTTTATGATCCTTCCAAATATTTGTACTACTACTGTCTCACATGTAGCAGTACTATAGTGTTTAGTACTATTACTACTACTACTACTACTACTACTGTGCTATAATAATCTTGTTTCCTCATCACAAACAGACCTGGAGTTGTGTTTTGTTTCATTCACACATGTTTAACACACAAACCTGCATATTTAGGGTGTGTTCTTCTCTCAAACAGAAAACACTCAGTTCCACCTTGTGATGTCATGTGGCAATACAGGAAGTGCTCCACTGTGTATTTACTACAAACTAGGGATGGGCATTCAATTAAATTTTCTTAATCGATCGTTTTTTGAGTAATCATTAACATTTTATATTAAAATGATCATCATTATGATTACTAATCTGCATAAATAAACTCAACTTTACATCTAAACCATAATCACTATAGAGCCATATTAGCCTGTGTGAGATTAGAATGTGTTTAATGCAGCTTTGGCACATTTGTTTACGTCTTACAGAAACAAAACTTAAAACCGCATGGCTCATTTGATTAAACAGTAAGTTAAAAAAAAGCCGCTCTTTCCTAGTGCACTGATGCTTCAGCTTCTGTTGGACTAAAGGACACGACTCAGTGGAATATGAGTTCTTTCTGTGACAGAGGATGTGATGAGGCTGGTGAGTCTGTTCTGTGCGTATGTTGCATTGGAGATACTGCGTATATACGCGAAACTGGGATACTGAAAAAAAAAACCCAAAAAAACCAATCATAACGGGATACTGATGTGTAGGTAAACACACTCATTGGGGGATATAGGGATCTCCAAGGAGCCAGAGCCAAGACGTGGGACTGTGGGGCCGCAGCTCCAATGTTTGCGCTGAGACGCAGCCTCGACTCCTTACGCTATGTTACACACAGAAACCTACATTCAGTTTGTCGATTAAAATGAACGTGATTGACAAAATTCTTAATGATCAATTATCGATTAGTCGACTAATAATGGCCATCCCTACTACAAACTACAAACACTTTCACTAGAATTACTTCAGAATATTTCAGCCATGGGAGTTCCAATCTCTACTTAACTAAAGGTTATTGGTACTTTGAAAACTGAAACTTGAAAACTAGTACTTCATGACATCACAAGGTGGAACAGAGCATTTTGAGCTTTAGAGATTAGGGTTTCTCAAACATGTGTGAATGAAACAAATCCTCCAGGTATGTTTTTGATGCGATAAAGTTATAACATGACTTAAAGCTCAAGTCAATTTTTCGTAATATAGGATCTTTAAAGTCCGTCTATGTAAATTTTTAACCAAAAACAAACATTTTCTTCAGTTTGGACTGAAAAACCTGCACTGAAAAACCTGCTGTCATTACTGTGAGCGGGCTTGCATCTCCACTAACGTAAATCTTCCTGCTTGTTTCCATGGAGATGTTGCTCCTTTGGCTCCAATCTTCCACAGTATCGCATAAAACTTCTCTGTCTCCATGAAAGTTAGGTTGTTGTTTTAAAAAATGTGCTATAAACATTCACCGCGCAAACTTTTTCTATTAAGAGTATCCGCACATTGGCCACGTCTCAAACTAGAACAGTTTGAAACGGACAAAATTATCAGCGTTGCTGGATTTTGCCGATAAAGTTTTCCATTGCGTCGTGCCAAAAATATTAGCTTTCTATCTTAGCGTTTTCCAGACAGCACGTAGCAAGAATCCATATCGCCAACACTTCAGCTGCAACCTTCAAAAAACAAAAACAAAAATCCGAAACGGCGAAGGCGATGACGGCAGCTTTCCATCAACGCCGGTGTTTTGTGTGTTTGCGCTTTTGATGATTTATTTGGTGTGGGCGAAGGGGGAGGGAGAGGGGGCTGCCGGACAAGTGATAGGGCCTCCGGTTTCAAAGCTTCCGTCCAAATATATGTGGTGTAACGCGCGCACGCTCCACACTCGTGCTTCAGACGGGCTGTTGAAAGTAAACGCTGATCTCGGAAGGGTTTATTCACGAGCTATAGGAGCCGGTCAATACCAAGCGTAGCCAGTAAACAAAAATATACAGGGAATATTTTTACATTTTCCTTCCTTTTTTTCCAAACAGTGAGAGAAAATGAACGAGTATGTCTGCAGGAGTGGTGATCCTTTCAGTGTTGTTGTGTCCTTAAGCAAGACACTTCCCCCATCTTCCCTGTATATGAATATGGTGCTTGTTTCCGTGGAGATGCGTAGAATGTCCTAGATTAGAGATGTTTTTATTGTTTAAAAGTACATGGAAAAACATGGCTTCCTACAGGAGAGCGGGGTGGCCTCTCCACAGAGCTGACTTCTGACTTGGTTTGGTCACGTCAAATACTGGTCTCCATGGAGATAGACAGGTTTAATGCCATACTGTGGAATATTGCAGACAAAGCAATATCGCCACCATGGATACAAAAAGATGACGGGCCCTCCACCAGGAAAGTAATATAGGGATTTTTAACAATATTTGTGACAGTTTCATATATTTTTAATTGTTAGTACATTTTTATTTCAGTTTTTGTTAAATTGTTTTTTTTGTTGCACGGATGTTAAAACAATTTGAGCTTTGATTTGTTTGAACCAGTAACCTTCTAGTTGGATGAACACATTACCCATTGTTCCAACAATTTTAATTTTTTTGTGAAATAGTTTTATTGTTGTATGAAAACAACTTCTTGAGCAAGATTTGTTTGAACCAGTTACCCTCCCACTAATGGGTGAACACTTTACACACTGTTCCACCAATTAAAATTTACATTGTTGTTAAATTGTTGAACGAATGTTAAAACAACTTCTTGCGCAAGATTTGAACAGGTTACCTTCCAGCTGATGGGCGAACACTTTCCACTTTTTTATTTCTGCTTTTTTATTTTATCTTTACATTTTGTCTTTAAATTTTGTTTTATTCTTGCATAAATGTATAAAAAAAAAAAAAAGCTCTTCAGCAAAGTTTAAACCCACGACCCTCTAGCTGATGGGCAAATGCTTTACCCACTGTTCCACATTTTTTCAGCTTTAACTAATTTTTTTTTTTTTTTATTGTTGCACAAATGTTAAAACAACTTCTTAAGCAAGATTTGAACCAATTACCCTCTAGCAGATGGGCGAACACTTTCCACTTTATTTTATTTCTAAATTTTTTGAATGTACATTTTGTTTTTTTGTTGCATAAATGTTAAAACAACCTCTTCAGCAACATTTGAACTGACGGCCCTCCACCTAATGACCAAATGCTTTACCCTCTGTATATTTTTAACTTTAACTTAATTTTCTTTTTTATTGTTGGGTCAATGTCAAAACAACCTCTTCAGCAAGCCTTGAACCAGCGACCCTCTAGCAGATGGGCGAACACTTTACCCGCTGCTCCGCATTTACCCCTGTCTGACTTTCACCACACCCCAGCATTTATTTTCTCTGCTAATCCACTCTTAACATTTTTTCCGTGCCTTTTCTCACATCGCGCTACTGATTTAACACTGATGAAGAGTTAACCGGTGTTTTTCTGCCATCAAACCGCACCGTTAGCTTAGCACTTAACCCTTCACACAAACATAGCGGCGGACACGTTATAATCAGGACCCCGGCGGCCGCACAGAAGGCCGGGGGGAGATGGATCGGTGCGTTTGGGCGAGCCTGCTCCAGACGGCTCGGTAATGGTGTTTACGGGGAAGGTGGTGGAGTGGAGAGGAGTCTGGACCGGGGACTGTTTGCTTTGCTGATTAGCAGGTCTCCAGTGGGCGCTTGAATGGGACTTTTGTCTGTCCGACTGGAGTTAGGAAGGGACTTAAATGGACTGTGGACGGTATGGAGAGACTGGGGAGTTAAAGGAGAACTCTGTGACCTGGACTAGGTCGTGTTTGCGAAAGGTGCTGCAAAGTTCAAACTCCATTTTCGATATTAAGAAGCAGTTTCTATCCTCAATACTCGATTAGAAACACTGGGCCTCATTCATCAATCTTAAAAAAAATGTTTGTAACTTCCACTTTAAGAAGATGTTGAGAGAACTCTGCGCCAGATTCTTAAAGCGTTCTTAAGCAGCAGCCAAATCCCTTCTTCTGTGACAGTTGTGCTGAATTTACCAACACCCAGAGCTACAAACACCTCCACACTCATTTCCATTTCATTTACATAAAAAATGAATATGTATTTAGTTAGAAATACCCTTTGAACTTCCAAAAATGGCAATATGGGTTTGATATTATGACGTTTATTATGAAGTCAGATGAAGCACGTCGACTGACTACGGATGTTTTAGAGTTTCAGCGACGTTTTCAAATGTCCAAACTCATATTAACACACTCACTGAGGGAATATTTAAGTCCATCCATCCATTTTCTTCCGCTAATCCAGGGCAGCACTCTAACCAGGTACTCCCAGACTTCCTTCAGCTTCTCCAAGGGGTCCCCAAGGCGTTCCCAGACCAGCCTAGAGACATAGTCCCTCCAGTGTGTCCTGGGTCTTCCTCAGGGTCTTAAACTTACTGAAATTGAGTCCAGCGCAGTGACCGGACCCAGGGCTGTAACAGGGGCCCATATAGAGAGTACTGGGGTAGAATATTTGTTCTTACAAGTGCTCCTGACAGTTCATCAGATTGGTTCTTCCAGAAGAACATTTTCCGTTAAGAAAAAGTTTTGTGAATGCTACGTCTGCTGCTACTCCTGCTGTCACCACTACTTTTACTATTACTAGCTTACTATTAGCCTACTACTACTTTTACTATTACTACTGTGACTACTGCTGCTACTGCTATTACAAGGTCTACTACTACTACTATTTCAAGGCCTGCTACTACTACTACTACTACTATTACTATTACTACTTTTACTAGACCTAGTACTACTACGACTGCTGCTCTTACTACTACTAGGCCTAGTATTACTACTGCTGCTGCTACTTCTACTTTTACTATTACTAGCTTACTATTAGTCTACTACTACTTTTACTATTACTGCTGCAACACATTGAACATTATATTTGACTTGAATGTATCTACCTTGTATCTAGGGACACATTTAAGGTCATGTTTATGGAATTTCAAATCAAAATCTTGTATGCAGTTCTTTTAAATGGAGCAGCAATAGAGGTAATGCTCTTACATAATCTGCTTTTTTACTTTTACTGCGCTCATATAATTACCTTTAAAATACAGCTTTTACAAGAGTCTTTTTTACTGTAGTTTTAAGTAGTATTTTGAGCTGTTGTGTCCAAGTAATTTCCCTTGTCGAACAGTAAAATCTGTCTACGGCACTATTTCACATATAAAAAAAAACAAAAATCTTATACTCTAAAGGGTGCAGAAGTGGAATCTTTTTTGCAGTTTCCATAAAGAGCCATAAAGTTAGCATTTGCATGTTATCACCGTGTCACTGTGGTTTCCAGGTCATTAGAGTTTCTTCCATGAAACTAAATGAGGTATAATAGTTCCTACGGATACTCAACAAATATCTGGGTCAAAAAGTGGTTAGTGGTTTCTGCACGGTGGTTTCTTTTTGCCGAAACAATAAAGAATAGGGCTGAATATCATTAAGAAGTTGCCGATACGATATGAATATGATACGTTTTTTGATACTTTTGATATATTTCAAATTGATTCAATACGGTTCAGTAAGAGAACAAAGGCTAAATCATGGCTGTGATACTAAAAGTCTTAATTAAACCACTAACTGTAGCTCTTTTGCAATATAATTTAGTAAATATATCCAAAAAAATAAACTTTTGGCGATATATTGATCCAGCAGCCCACGATATCGATACTGTATCATTGAATTAAACGATATGCTATACCGATCTTTCAATATTTGTTCAAACCTGTAATGAAGAATATGTGAAATGCAGAACAAATAGACCAAAAAATATATATTTGTGAGTACAATGTGAGTACTTTACCACCTAATGACATCATACAGTGGAACCAAGTATTCTGACAACATTACTCCTCCCATACAATGAAACAAAAGACCTTGGGTAGATCTTTAATGTGAAAACAACATGACTAACCGCTCAGCAAAATGTCAGTTTAATATAATATGGGACCTTTAATGTTTTATTGATTCTGTTACCACGGAAACGCCCACTCCCATCCACACACACAGCAGCGTCTCCGAGGTGAACCCTGACCCAGATGCGTCAGCTTTGATTTGGGAAGTGTTCTGCTCCTGTCTCCTCCTCCTCTCTCCATCAGGGGGAGGTAGAGCAGTGGATCAGGGGACATCTTCCTCTTCCTCCTCCTCTTCTTCTTCCGCTATTTTCTCGCTGTCATCATTAACACTCCAGATCTGTGTGTGTGTGTCTTGTTAAAAAGCCAAACTGCTGAGTTGACTTGTAAGTGACTGGGAGCAGTGTACCTCCTTCAGTTTAAATACACAGGGACTGAAAAACCACAAGGAAGTGTCAATAATGGAGAGCTACTAGATACAAGCTAATATGTACGTGCAAGAAATACACAGTGTAAAAGCATCTACACGCAGTTACAGATATAATATTATCTGGTGGGACCCAAGACGTTCCTCGGCCAACCTAGAGAGTCCGAAGAGCCGGCAAACTTCCCATTAGGAACGCAGCAGCTAGACTGTTAGCTATGTTGTATATGGATAGAAACAGTCTATGAACTAGACCAAAAAAACAAAATTAAAAAAATTGACAATTTGAACAATGTTGTGATGCTGTGACAAAGGGGGGATTTACACTCAATTATCCATGTGGGAAGTCCCTCACATATTTGAATAAACAAGTCTATAAGACTATGGGCCAGGTCCTAATTGACTCAAAAATAGCTTTTAAATCACAAATCAAAAAGTCTGCAACCGTGTCAAATTTAATCTGTCCAATTTTAGATTCATAAGATCACATTTATCACTGCAAGCAGCTATGTTCATGCACGCTAAGGTCCTCTCACATATCACATACTGTCTTACAACATGGTCACAGGCAAAGAAAACAACACTAAAACCCATAGAGTCATTATACAAACAGACAATCAAAATACTGGATAAAAAAACCCATTAAGATATCACCATTGCACCATACTACAGAAGCATAAACTGTTAAGCTGGGAAAATGCCATAAAATATCCAAACCTCTGTCTGATATTTAAAATCATTAATGGTCTGTCATCCCCTCCACTCAGAAGAACCGGTTCTCAGAGAATAACACAAGGGTCAGCACGAGGAGACTGTATCGTTCCTTTGCAGAGAAGTGTCTTCAGTCAAAGCGCCTTTTCAGTTACAGCTGCACAGGAGGAACTCTGTCCCTCAAAACATCAGAGAAATCACCACATACAATCTGTTCAAAAAACATCTAAAATACCGGTTCATACCACATCAGACATGTCAGCATTAGTAATACTATCTACCTCCCCAACCAAACCATGCTAGCACGTGTGTGTCTTCTGTAGGAAAAATGATATATGAGTACAATAAAACAGCTCCGGAGCCCTATGATGCAAGTACGCACCAGTATAGAGGCACCAGGAACACAAAATATTGAACATGCCGACGGAACTGCATATGCGCTCCTCTCACGCATGCGCACCCCTGTTTTACTCTACTCATATATAATTTTCCCCACATCCCCCTGTGCTGCCTGTAATGAGGCAAAGACATTACAGACGTTACCCACACGGGCGGTGCTTTAAAATGCCACAGCGGGCACAGATTGGTTCAGACGCCCTCACCGTATATGTAATTATACCGTTCCACTCCAGCCTCCAGCAGCGAAGCACAGCCCGACCTGGACACGCCCTCTCCTTTGTGCTTGCTCTTCTGCTAAGATTGGGAGCAAGATCTGGCCCATAGTCTTATAGACGTGTTTATTCAAATATGTGAAGAACTTCCCACATGGATAATTCAGTGTCAATCCCCCTTTGTCTTACGCTATGGCTGCATTTCAGACGGCATCACAACATTGTTCAAATTGTGAATTTTGTTGTAATAAGGTGAATTTTTTTGGTCTAGTCCATAGACTGTATATATAAATGGGCATAGCTAACAGTCCAGCTGCTGCGTTCCAAACAGGAAGTTCTCATGCCGGCTCTTCTGACTCCTAACCCCGGCTCCCATTGACCTACATTGGAATATTGTCGCCTCTCTCTCTGTAACTGCTGCTGTGAGATTCATTGTTTTGGTCCTAAAAGGTTCATATTAACCCGCTCTACATGATCCTTTTTTTCCCGCTATCTTGCCCATTTAAAAAAAATAATCATAACAATGAGCCTGGGCTTCAAATTCACCCTGGGAACCGTTAACATCACGAGTGACCAGATTTTCAAAACAAAAAACTGGGACATCCCTGGTTTGTGGTGGTTGGTTATAATAAAACTGTGTTAAGAATGCACAATTAAGGAAAAGTGTTACACACGCAGCACTAATGTGAGTCAGTATAATCACATTTTCTCTGTGTTTTTCCCATTTTTAAGCACCTTTTCTGTATTTTACCGAAACAAATGACAATGTATGGCTCCGGTTGGTCAAAAATAGTGTCACCTGTCACTGATAGGAAGGAGCGTGGAAAGATGGGAGCAAAGAGGAAAAAGATGGAGGAAGATGTGGATGGACACTAGTAAGGAAGAGTGAGCGAGAACAGGAAGATGAGTGAGAGAATACGTGATAAAGGAAAGAAGCGATATAGGAGGAAGGAGAGACGGAGCGAGAGTGAGAGGTGAGTGGACTTTGCAAACGACAGGGGAAAATATAGTAGACAGAAAGAATGGAGAATCGTCATTTATTCAGACCGCGAACTGGCCTGCACTGAATGTTCTCCAACTCAAAGAGGAGTGAAAATGCTTTTGTACATTTGCCGAATCTTACATTTTTATTTAAATCAGTTGAAATTTGAAAGACACAGCCAGAACTCCCTCAAGTACACGCCCCGCTAGAATCTCTGCACCCTCCCGCTATCTTTAAGCACGTTTTTATTTGAACACGGAGCCAGATTTGACATAAAAGAACGAATTATCATAACAAAAATGTGACTTTACGCCCCCGCGCTAACGCTAACTCCGGCAGTGTCCTGTGTGTGACCTTAGCATTAGCGTTAGCATTAGCTTTAAGTTGGCTCCCTGTCAAAATGAGAGTCACCCCTGTGTCTGCTTTATCTTTTATATCGAGCCATTTTCCTGATTGGAGTCGAAAACCAGACCCAAAATCCACTTTATGGAACATTTATAGCCCGGATAAAATAAACTCTAAATAAAAGTTGCTTACAGTGAACGACTGTGAATGGAAAGTTGGCACTACAACTGTTACTACTATTACTGCTGTTACTACAACTCCTGCTGTCACCACTACTTTCATTACTACTAGCTTACTATTATTCTACTACTGCTTTTACTACTACTACTGCTGCTGCTACTACTACTACTAATACTACTACTGCAATTACAAGGCCTACTACTACTGCTACTACTACTATTACTACTATTACTAGGTCTAGTACTACTACTGCTGCTGCTACTACTACCACTACTACTGCTATTACAAAGCCTACTACTACTACTATTTCAAGGCTTACTACTACTGCCACTACTACTATTACTAGGCCTGCTAGTACTACTACTACTACTATTACAAGGCCTACTACTATTATTACTAGGCGTAGTACTACTACTGCTGCCGCTACTGCTACTACTACTACTACTACTGCTATTACAAGGCCTGCTAGTACTACAACTACTACAAGGCCTACTTCTACTATTGCTAGGCATAGTACTACTACTGCTGCCGCTACTACTACTACTACGACTACTACTACTAATACTAATACTATTACTACTACTACTAGACCTAGTACTATAACTGCTGCGGCAACTACTACTGCTATTACCACTAGTACTATCATTATTGCTACTACCGCATCCACATCCAGACCATTGGATGACAACATTTTAATAAAATAACAAATTTCACGCGTTGAATGTTTAAAACCGCAGATACAAAATGTGTTATTGATTCGGAATTTGTCAAAATTATTGTCAGATTATGGCCAAAATTTCAAATCAATTCTCAGACAATTATCCAAAGCAAATGCCATCTGCTCATAAATTTTCAACATATTATTGAGCCATTTTCAACTCCGGCTAAATAACACTGCGCATTCACACCATTTTCAAACCGAAGAGTCTGCGTAATACCTTTAATATTGACTTTGTGAGCGTATGTGCTTTTACCCAATATCTGCCGCTCCAAACAAGCCCAAAGACAAACACCGGACCTTCTACGGGAGGTAATACCAGCAGGAGGTCAGGGCACTCCCGGTGGTGAAGGCTCCAGCGTGGACATAGAGTGACCCCACTATACCCATAATCCTTCACTCCACTATAGGATTAAGGCTTCATTTCTAAGGCAGCCCCGTAACCCAATCAAGCAGGAAATCAATAATAAATGAATTAGTAGTTGAATGGTGCAGTTTAGTCATTCATAGTGTAATGTCCAAAATGGTGCATGTATTTTGTATGGAGTTGTGTTTTTAGATCATTATTAGAGTATTTTGAGGTAACAGAGTGTGATTAAGCATGGACCAAGACTTAAAAACAGAGAGTTTTTCTATCTGTAAATGTAGATATTCAGCTTTGTTTAAAAAAAAAAAAAGAACTGAAATAAATCCACACTGTGTAACATTTTTATATAAAAATGTAACTAAAATAAAAGTATCATCAGTTTCAGTTTCAGTTTCAATTTATTTATTTTCACAATTTCAAATCCCAGAAAGGCACACATTCGCACGTATGTTACATATGCATTAGACACCATAAACCAAATAGCCAATATGCACTAATTGTTCTTTTTACTGTGATAAAAAAAAAATAAAAAAATAAAAAAAACCCTGCAATCTGACTCTTATTTGGCCTTGTATATTTTCTAATAGTTTTCAGTTTTCAACACAGAAACAAACAAAGAAACAAAAAAAAAAAAAAAAAAAAGAAAAGAAACAAAAACATATTCAAATGAAATTCTAAATAAACAAGCAAACTTTTTACTGTCATGCCCATAATATAATAGAGACTATTATAATGGAAACTATTAATAATACTCCCACTAATAATAATGGATCAGTTTTATATGGCGCTTTTCTGGACACTCAAATTCATTATTCATTCACTCCACACTTGGTAGTGGTAAAATACTATTGTAGCCACAGCTGCCCTGGGGCAGACTGACGGAAGTGAGGCTGCAAATCTGCACCATCGCCTCCTCCGGCCACCACCATCACTCACACACACACCAGTTTTATACTTGGCAATGTGGATGAAGTGTGTTGCCTAAGGACACAATGGAAGTTTCTGTGACTGGCGCCCCCTTGTCGCACCTGATTTTCCCAGTGGTCTCCCATCCAAGTACTAACCAGGCCCGGTCCTGCTTAGTTTCTGAGATCTGGTGGGATCAGGCTTTGACAAGTTGGTATTATCACATTATTGAAGGTCTTGTACCATTTTTTTCCGTCCCATGTATTTAAACAAAATGCTTCTTGCCCCAGCTCTTAAAGTCAAAATAAGTCATGTATGCTGTGGCTGCATCTAATTATAAAGGGTTTTATTTACCAAAAAGCAGGAAGTGCGCAATGCCATGCTAAATGTTTGTCTTTAACACAGTAAACTCCACTCTGGTCTCTGAAAATTGCAAATAATTTCTCAGTGTGTCATGTAAGTCAACCTTAAAAACGTTAAAATGAACTAGTTATGTTTTTCACATTTTTAAGACAGTAAAAATCAGATACAACACTTTTATTATTATATTTTTTTCCATTTAAGTTCCAGTCGAGTTCATATAGTCCCCGAATCATCATTGGAAACCCACTACGTTCTCTATACAGTACAGCCCTGATCAATGCCCAGCTTAAGCTAACATCTAATATCCGTGGCTAAACTTTATTAAACATGGAGGCTGACCATCCCTCCATCCTCTCCTCCTCCCTCTGTCCTCTCCTCCCCCGGCGCCCCCTTCTTCAGCTCATAATCCCATCTCAAATTAAACACGGGAAAATTGCTATGGGAGAGTGCCCGCTTTCTAAACACCGCTCTACGACGGCTATTTATTACGCGCTAATCTACACGGAGCCCGACCCATACGGTGGATAAAAGTGCGTGATTAAAACGGCCGGTGCTAAAATGCTAATGCGCTATGATATTAGCTTAAGTTGAGCGCCCATAAAACAGCCGGGAGTTATTGCGGGGGTGATGTGTAAGCAAAGACGGGGTCGCAGAGGGGCCGAGCGCCGCCTGGTTCTCACAGAGCTGGACGAGTTTGAAGGTGGTGCGTTCAAGTGCGAGCTAAAGCGTAGGAGATTTGACGATTTTTTTGAGATATATATATTTGTAAAAAGGTCCATATTACGCTATTTCTGAGCAATGTTATAATGTTGTTTCCTCATCACAGACAGACCTGGAGTTGTGTTTTGTTTCATTCACTAATTTTAACACATACATCTCGAGTATTTAAGATGAGTTCAAAGTTCAGAGTTTATTATTGTCAATTCTTCATGCAAAGATCTTACAAAGAATGTGTAATAAATAAATAAATAATAAATGGTAAATAGTACAAGAATGCAAAAGACATATAGTGCAAGGTATATGCCAGTCGTTTTTTGGGGAAGTCGGGAAATTAAAAAAAAAAAAAAAAATTACTTTATTTGTCAGGGACTGTACAAAAAAAACAGAAAATATTGCCACCAAATAGGTAACCAATGTTATGATGTATGTACTGTCTAAAACACAATAAGAGGAAGGGATATGCCATTTGAGACAAATCTGGTCCCTTTACACCATGAGTCTATTTGCAGTTTAGAGCTCACACTGTTGATTGTTCGTGATCCAGAGCTTCAGCTTTAATGAGAAAAGTCTCAGGTTCGACTGAGACTTTAGCTCTAGAGGTGACGAGTTCCACAACTGTGTTCCTTTGACTGAGAACGCTGAGAACCCAGAGCCGTTCTACATCTGTCTGAGTCCAGGCGTTCTTTGGGGAGTTCTGGTCTTGGGGAGATGTGGATTCTTAGCTTCCTGGCAGCCTGGTGGGTTAGAGAGGGGAGAGAGTTCAGCATCCTAACAGCCTGGTGGGTTAAGCTGTTTGTGAGGCTCCTGTACCTTCTCCGTTACCTTGAGAGAAGAAAGAGTTCTTCTCTCAAACTGAAAATGCTCTGTTCCACGTTGTGATGTGTGTTTTTAAACTCCAGATTGATTTGGATGACTTCAGTCCATGAATTGCTCGTTTCTATTGAACAAAAGGTTAAAAGCAGCTGTTATCATGAATACGACCTCTTAATGGCATCACAAGGTGGAACAGAGCATTTTAAGCTTTGGAGACATAGACAGAGGATTGTTCAAATGTGTGAATGAAACAAAACACAACTTTAAACAACATTCTAACATGGCTTAAAGCTCACAAGAGTCTATTTTGCATAATATAACCTCTTTAAAGGAGCTGTAACCAATTTTCTTAAACCTAAAAAACACAACAAGTTGATTATAAATGGTTTGTAATATGGTCCAAAGTTATTCCTCACTTTTTGCACTCAGATCATCCCAATTATTCACCACAGTTAGTTTATAAGCTCTTTTCACAACTTTCAGAGACCTAAGCCTTATAGTAATGATAACAACAACTAGCAGGCCTTGCACTTCCTGATTCTTGGACAATAAACTGAAGTAGTTTGAATCCCACTCGGGCTCTAACATAATGCAGCTCAAATCACGGGGAGGTTGATTTCATTAGATACTACGTGTATTAAATGTGGGAGAAGTAGTCCTGCTTTCTGTACATGAAGAAATCCTCTAAGTGATTTACTGTCAAGACTTATCAACAGTTAAAGATACTGGTCTCCATGGTTTTCATCAACACAATTGGATCTTATTGTATTTATAGAAACCTTCTGTAACTGTCAGATTCGATGTGCTCTCAAGTGTATGTGAGACTACAGCAAAGATCCATACTGCTGATAGGTTAAAGGTGGTACTTTAGGGTGAAGGGTCCACCATCTCACCTGGAATGTTCCACAGTATGGCATTAGAGTAATCACACACAGCAGTATAGTCCATGCACAGAAAAGTTACGCAGTGTTAGGCTCAACATCGTGCATGTTCTGAGTCTTTTTAGGGTTGAACCAGCTGGATTTCAGCATTAAAACTGGCAACCCAAGTGAGATCGTCATGTGAGGCTCATTCTGCTTTCTGATTCGATAATCGTCTTGAGAACAAAACCAAATTATAGCATCAACAACTTGCCCATCATCAATGTTTTTGTCACTAAGAATAAATCAGCATTACATTTGTTACCAGTAAAAGCATCTTTGAACATGTTTACTTTGTATCTGGGGACACAACTTGGTCATGTTTATGAAATTTAAAATGGACTTTTCAGAGCTTTTAACCATGTCATAGTTGTTTCCTTCTCATTGACCCTCTCGGAGTTGTATTTGGAGTGATTTGTGCATGTTTGACACATCTTTAATCGCTCAGTTTCAAGACGCCTTATTGCCGATCAACTTCCGTTTTCACTGCCACCTTCTCTATGCTCATTCTCCAATTATTTTTTTAATTTAAGTATGTGATAAGTGCAGGATTCAGTAGTGTTGCGTTGTCATTTTGGTAAAAAAAATAATAAATCCGCAGCTCGCTGGTGTAATCTGCAGGAGTTGCTGACTCTGTTGTGATGACATTTACAGGTCTAACTGGGCACCGCAGTTTTCTAACACGCACTTGTTTCTTTTATGAAGTCATTACTGAATTAATATTGTGGAGAGTATGGTGCCAATTATAACACCCTGATCCATGGTTGTCGTAGATTATAACTATAGAGCAGGCTCAAACACAATGTGGTCTTTAAAATCTAAATCTTACATACACTTAAGGCTGACACGAGATACAGTTTCCGCAAGACAAGATTTTTATAAATAAACTGTGTAATCCAGTTCCTAATTTTAGGCTTGCGATTTTTGATGCACTTCATTTAATATTTCTGCTGTCACTGTAGCACTGCTTTCTGGTACTACAGTCTCTCAATAACTCACCAGTACTCATTTTTTTCTTAAATCCAAACATAAAAAATCTCACAAGATCATTTTCAGCCTGTGTGCACAATCTTGTAACAATATTGTCTTGCAAGATCTTGTGGCATGAGTTGTCTTCATCCCTAATACACTTCCTGTAACCAACATTAGACTCATGGATGGAGACTCTGTAGCCGAAAATGGGCAAAAATACCTCCTTCCTTCTCCTTTTCACTGCCCTCTGAGAGTTACATCATCAGGTCAACTATAAGGACCAAGGAGGAGGAAGGAGCAGTGAGGAGAAGGAGCTATCGCTGCTTTAGGCTGATCCAGAACCAGCGACGGGAACAACAGTTAAAACTACAACTCCCAGAAAATGAACTACAACAAGCGCTCCATCCAAAAAAGCAAATTACCTTGGCCAAAATTTAAGATTTAAACACTTAAATTTATCAGAAAACGACTTAAAAATAGTGAAACGATCTGTCCATACAGCAAGAACATTTTACTTGACAAGTTCTCTTAAAATAAACGACCTCTAGACTAGAATGAAGCCGTCTCAGAACTAGTAAATAGATAATAAATCTAAAAACAAGATGAATAACCTGATATAAGTTATAAAATCTTGGCCAGATCAGAGAAATTTGTACAATAGTATTTGGAATACGGTCAGTTTGATCTGTGAAAGGTCGGTGTGATTTGCCCTTTGGATTGTGGAATACCTCATAGCTCCTTTCTTAAGTTAAAGGAAAATAATTGCTCCTTTCCTTACTCCTTCCTCACCTCACTAATCAATTCGGATGGTCCTTGTCATGGAGGACGATGAAACTGTCAATGAAACTTAACCATTTTCAGATGCGCCGTCATAGCTGCATACACACCTACTTCAATAATATTCCAAATCATGAGAGGTGGTCTGTGAAAAATCGACGTAATTATGACCGAAAGACTTGTCAGTAACTAATCCTTGCAACTTTTTAGAGAAACTCCATTCAAATTCTCCACACACGCTCCAAGATCCTCCGTTTGTACATTCCTGGCGTGAGCGGGGCTTCTGTGTTAATGTCCCGGTTAACTTTGGCCCTCTTGATCACCACGGGCCCATTACAGCTCACTTTCATTGCAAATCGGTCATAGTGACAGCCCGCCTTTTCCGGGACTATTTTCTCGTCAGCGTCCTGCTAATTCCATCGGATTCACCTGGCTTCACTTCCAGGAAATTTCTGTTAAAGCGACCACTCTCCCCGACCCCTTAGTATCTGCTCCATTTAACCGAAATGGCCGCGCCAATGTTGTCTTAAAGTCTGAAACAAGATTTTAATGTTTTTATTTGAGTATTTTTGTTAGCATAGCGTCTCGCAGTTTGCAGTTTCTTTCACCGCAAAGAAATTCCAAGCCAAGTTAAACGGATTTGGCGGTTTCAGGGGTACACTGTTTTGGCACGGTCCGCGAGGAGTTATAAGGAAGTAAAAAGTCAAATTAAACTTTAACTTCCTGTATTGCAAAACACAAGTGGAAATATATACTTGGGTACACAGAGGGAATTTGTTGAGTTGCGAAAGTGGCTGCATAATTGTGGTTTTAAACGCCTTCCCTTTCCATATTTCGCACAATATGAGATTTGAACATCTTGTAGTCAGCAAGTTTAAAATACAGAACTTGGGACTTTTTGGAACAGTGTGATTTAAACAATGGATTTATCCTTCAACTATCTGTCCATCTGTCTGTCTGTCTGTCTGTCTGTCTGTCTGTCTATCTATCTATCTATCTATCTATCTATCCGTCTGTCTGTCTGTCTGTCCATCTATCTATCTGTCTATGTACCCATCCATCCGTCTGTCTATCTATTCTTCTGTCTGTCTATCTTTTCATTCATCTGTCTGTCTATCCATCCATCTGTCTGTCTGTCTGTCCTTCTATCTATCTATCTATCTATCTGTCCATCTATCTATCTGTATATCTGTCTATCCATCTGTCTGTCTGTCTGTCTGTCCATCTATCTGTCTATGTACCCATCCATCTGTCTGTCTATCTAGCCTTCCGTCTGTCTATCCTTTCATTCATCTATCTATCCAGCCATCTGTCCATCTGTCCATCTATCTATCTATCTATCTATCTGTCTGTCTGTCTGTCTGTCCGTCGCGTGAATGCAGGAAAGATGGACTGGCATAGGTAATGTTGTGTTTCAGTTTTTGTTTAACCTCGAGTGATGCAGAAAAGAGGAAGCCACTGCCTATGTGTTCTTGTATGTTAGCTTGCCGTCCGTCCGTCCATCCGTCCATCCATCCATCCATCTATCTATTTATCTGTCCATGCAAGGATGCCAAGACTTTCCTCCTGACTCTTAATAATAGTGTAATTTTCTGCTTTTATGAGATTCGTTAAAAAATGCCTTTTTTTCTTCAAACTTTATTTATTAGCTTTCCATAAATAATATACAATAATATTCAGAATCAGAATCAGAATCAGAATTACTTTTATTCATCCCCGAGGGGAAATTTTCTTTGTTACAGATGCAACCGACCAAGAGCATGTACATCGAACAAGTTACAAAATAAGCTAAATACAATAAGATAAAAGATAAAATAGCTCTCTCTGGGAAATTATTTACATCATTGACATCTTTATGACTATATACATGTGTGAGCAGGGAATAGGATGAAAAGGATTGAGTAGTTTGTGAGTTAAAGTGCAGCGTTCAACAGTTTGATGGCGACAGGCAGGAAAGATTTCCTGTGTCTCTCAGTGGAGCAGCGCGGCAGCCGCAGTCTATGGCTGAAAGAGCTCCTCTGATTGGCCATATTTATTTGCATTTAAATGTATTTATATGACAGAAACCAATGTGAGAACTGATTTTAACCACAAACTAATCACAGGAAAATGATCAAGGCTCAGAAATGGTTCAAAGTGAGAGTTACAGGACAGAAGAAGTGACTAGGGCTGTGGCCACAAAAGAAATTCTTGAAAAACATGCTGAAAAATGCACTGTACCTGATTTTTACGGTCTTATTTCATTGCAGTGAGTTTATAAGACCAGTTCACCGTTTTGGGTAAACATCAACTAACCCGGTAACAAACACGTCTCGATTGTCAGACAATAAAACGATTATAGTTAGATGCAGAGATTACATAGCTGACTTATTTTGACCTCGAGAGCAGGGAGCAAGACAAACTTTATCCACTTCAATCCAGTCCACTTCATTTCTATCGCACATTTCATAAACAGTTTCCAAAGTGCTGCACAAATACATAGTAAGAACAAGAATAATTAAAAAAAGATAAAATAAATGCTCGAATTTAAGCATACTAGACTTAAAACAATACAACCAGTCAAATAAAATAAGAGAAGAAACCATAGAATAGCAATAAATAAATAAATAAAAGCAATAAAATTAGTAAAAATAAATAATAATAATAAATAAAAGACACAGAGGAGCACACAACTCATGCAGTGTTAAGAATAAAAGTGTAAAAGTGGGTTTTAAGACGAGATTTAAAACACTTCGCTGTGTGTTTTACTCAACTCATGGAATTTTACTTAAGCACATGGGAAAAAAAGTCACGTAGTTCCGTAACTGTTCACAAACCACAACCCTCGTGTTCTGATAAGTGAGCTGACCCCTCCTCTCTCGCTCAGGTATGCCTCTGCACGTGCGTCGCAGCAGTGACCCCTCCCTGGCCGACGCTCCGGGGGGCCCCGAGGAACCCTCCAGGAAGAACCCCGTCCGATGGTCCACCACGCCCAACTTCCACAAGTACACCCTCAAAGTGACCTCCAACACGGGCACGGGGAGTCTGGAGAGGAAGGTAAGGAGTCCAGCTCAGTCACTTGTATATTTAGATATTTCAATACTACTACTACTACTACTACTACTCTACTACTACCACTACTACTACTATTACTATTACTATGACTACTACTTGGACTATTAGTGGATGCTGACAGGAAGTAGAAACAAAGAGAGTAAACAGCACCTTAAAAGGGTTGGGCCAGGTTGGTACTTAGATGGGAGACCATCGGGATACCAGGTGTCACAGTGGTGCAGCATTGCCTTTTGGGCTTTTCCATACACAAGGGGAAATCAACAGAGGTAAGGCTAAGGCTGCTTCTAAAGCTATTTTATAACGTTTCCAGACATAATGAGTGAACCAGGCAGAGCGTTTTGTTTGTTAGACTCGTGGCTGTTGTAAGATGGGTTAAAGTGGTGTTAAGCTTCTTCTGTGTGACGCAAATTGGGTTTTTTACGTGGAAGTTAAGAACTTGCCCCCATCACTACACTAGTTTGTTGCCTTGACAGACTCACTGCCACAGTGAGATCTCCACCGAAGAAACACTCATCTGTGCCGTTTTTTGACTTCTGACAGTATTCGACCACCTCTAGTAACGGACTTTAGCTTCAGACGTGCCGGAGTTCAACTTTAACCTAGTATGAATGTGGTGTGTGTCTGTTTTAATCTATATTCTAATGTTTCCTCATCACAAACATACCTGGACTTGTGTCACATGTTTAACACATAAACCCTGCAAAATTAGGCTGAGTTCTTCTCAAGAAAACACTCCACTTCCACCTTGTGTTGTCCGCTGGGTTTTTAAACTCCATACACCTTCACCAATATCTTCTGAATGAAAGATAAAAAAGGAGCTGTTTACTTGAGCTGTCTACAGCTCCATGACATCACAAGGTGGAACAAAGCAGTTTTAGTTTAGAGATATAGACAGACTAATAGCAAAGGATTACTCAAACATGTGTGAATGAAACAAAACACAACTTCAGGTCTGCATTATAACATGACTAAACCCTCACAAGACTTGTTTTCATAATAAAGGACCCTGACATCTTCATAGTTCATCACAAACACGCCAAACAGACACTATTTTTGAAGTATAATACTATTTTCTGAAGGCAATCATCAAGCCATACCATATTCTAGATTCTTTTCATTTCTAAACATACCTTTTTTCGAGGCGAAGTACGTACTTAAAAGCTTATTGCGTTTCAAACTTCTATTGACTCCGCAGGGGGTAATATAGCTGCGATCTATACTACTTAAAATAAAGTGTCAGAAAGGCAGCGAAGGAACAAAGGAGCAGGTATTTTAACAATCTTGCGGTTTTGAAGTATGATCACAAAAGAAGTACAAAGTTAAACCCGGAGAGGCGATCACAGCTGGAGGTGTGCACGGGGCAGAGGAGGTTAGGTATCATACGGTTTGGTCTTTTTATTTGAGAAGAAAGAACACGAGAGAAAAGAGAGTTAAAGGTAAAAATGCTGTGCCTGATTTCAAAACATGAAAATCAGGTTTGCAGTAATCCAAAGTTATTTCTTACTTACCTTATGCATTTTATTACCCCCCCCCCGCTTTAATACCCCCTCTTTAATACCCCACGGATTCCCCCCGTCGGTGTGAGTAGGAGCCTATTTTGCCCTATCGGTGTGAGTATGAGTATGTTTTGCCCCTGTTGGTGTGAGTATGAGTGTGTTTTACCCCCTGTCGGTGTGAGTATGAGTGTGTTTTGCCCCTTTCAATGTGAGTATGAGTGTGTTTTGCCCCCTGTCGGTGTGAGTATGAGTGTGTTTTGCCCCATCGGTGTGAGTAGGAGCCTGTTTCACCCTGTCGGTGTGAGTATGAGTGTGTTTTGCCCCTGTCAGTGTGAGTATGAGTGTCTTTTGCCCCTGTTGGTGTGAGTTGGAGCCTGTTTTGCCCCTGTTGGTGTGAGTAGGAGCCTGTTTTGCCCCATTGGTGTGAGTAGGAACCTGTTTTGCTCCTGTTGGTGTGAGAAGGAGCCTGTTTTGCCCCCATCGATGTGAGTATGAGTGTGTTTTGTCCCCATCGGTGTGAGTATGTTTCGCCCCCGTAGGTGTGAGTATGAGTGTGTGAGTATGAGTGTGTTTTGCCCCTGTCGGTGTGAGTATGAGTGTGTTTTGCCCCGTCGGTGTGAGTATGAGTGTGTTTTGCCCCGTCGGTGTGAGTATGAGTGTGTTTTGCCCCGTCGGTGTGAGTATGAGTGTGTTTTGCCCCATCGGTGTGAGTATGTTTCACCCCCGTAGGTGTGAGTATGAGTGTGTGAGTATGAGTGTGTTTTGCCCCGTCGGTGTGAGTATGAGTATGTTTTGAGTGTGTTTTGCCCCGTCGGTGTGAGTATGAGTGTGTTTTGCCCCGTCGGTGTGAGTATGAGTGTGTTTTGCCCCGTCGGTGTGAGTATGAGTGTGTTTTGCCCCGTCGGTGTGAGTATGAGTGTGTTTTGCCCCGTCGGTGTGAGTTTTGCCCCCGAAGAGGTTTTCACAACTTTCAAAGCCTTTCAAAAATTGTGTAGAGACGCTAATGCTATCAACAACTAGCATGATAATAGTGTGCTTACTGAAGGAGGATAAAACGCAATTGAAACTAGAGCAGGGCTCCTACAGGTTTCTTCAAGTTAAATTCAAATTCTTTTTAAGAAAAGAAAAAAAAAATTATATAAAAACTTAATACCTATTTCATGGCTTATTTCATAGACAAAGAAAAACTAAATTCTTGAATTTGTGTTCACTGATTTCTCAAACAAATGTGAAAATGTGGACTGTAAAGGACGATTGAAGAATGAGCACAGACCACAGTGACAACATTAGCAAACACAGCTAAAAAAAAGTTTTAAGATCGTCTGAAAACGCAAGAAAAAAACAAACAAAATTAATTTAAGGAATAGATTTTCAGGAATCTGTGATCTATACAAACGTTCACGGTTCTGTGTATGTGATTTTTAATGAAAAGATGAGAGGGAAGAACGGAAAAACTGTTGGTAAATGTAGTTTTATTTGAGAGGGACGTGTTGAACAAAGCAAATCAGCGTAAAGTGTAGCAAACCCTCAGACAGAGCATGCCTACAGCTAGCATCACACCTCCAGAGAATCTTGATGACATTAGCTGCAAAGTATCAGTAGAATTAGATATAGACAGTGCACAACGGTCTCATTTTGGCCTCAAGAGCTGCTTATACAGATACATTTTACTCAAATAAACATAAAAGATCAGGTAGAGTTGCTTTAAAACCTGAATGAGCTTTGGGAGATGTGCATAACTAGCATGCCAGTCATTCAAATCGAGTATGTGCAGAACATGGCTCTCCCGGGGTGTGGACGGAGTGAGTGAGTTAATAATACAGTTGAGGAGTTTCCTGGCATCCACGTTTGTCGTTTTTCATTTATTTTATGCCTAATTTAGCCAAAGGTAGCTGAATGAGTCAAACATTGGACACAAGTAAGAGTACTGACACACTTTCGATATTTATTACTCTAGTCGAAGTAAAAAATACAGATCTGTTGCAAAAGCAGCTGTCAGGGTCACAAAACAAGGCAGTGGCAGTGACAGTGGCTCAGTTGGTCGATCGTTTGTTTCATCTGACGGTCGGTGGCTGAGCGGTCAGATCCACTGACCCACAGGTTGGTTGGTGTGATTGTAGCTCCCACAGATGAATGCTTAAAGGTGGAAAAGCGCTATATAAAAATGTCACCACTTACCATTTTTATCCTCTGCGAACCAGGAAGCAGATAGATAAATAGATAGATAGATATAGATCTCAAAGAAATTCACTAGCAAGGACCACGCCAACAACACATGTGCGAAGCGAAAAGCGTTTATTCTATTGAGACGAGGCAGGTCAGCTGGGTTGAGACTCAGGGTGGGGGTTCCAGTCTCAATCTTCACATGGCCCAGCAGGACGGGATGCCCCTCGTAGGCGTCTTATGTCTGGAAGCGAACAGATCGGGGTTGGAAGGGTGGGGTCGAGTTATTCGGAATGAACTGGCCAGGTTAGGCTGCTACAAATAGGCTTCTGGGAAATTGAGGTGTGGTAGAAGTGAGCTCATATTAACTACATTTCAAATTTTGGCAGCAGCAACAATGAAACAATCATACCAACATAGCTTCTAGAGTGTGTCCATGCATAACTTTGCAAAACAAATCTGATTACTGACTACTGATTACTCTTTCTAAAAAAGTATATAATTACTACTTGAGTTACTTTATGTATTTAGTATTTTGATTACTGATTACTATAAATTACTATAAGAGTGAGTGATAATTTAAGAACCAACTAATAAAAACATGAGCTGCAGAACCTAATTTCTCACAGAGTCACAGCAGTCCCTTACTTTATTACTGCCCAACACTGCCAGGAAGTGATGTGGGTGCGCTGTTAGAATGCTAGTTGTTGTTAACTTTAACAATGAATAATGAGGTGCTGGATACATATGTTTTCACCAGTGTTTACAACTAACTCGTTTTTCATGTTTTAAGACAGAAAAAAAATCAAGTAATGCCTTTAAAGGTGCATCGTGGAACTTTGCTCATGGAGGCCCCATTGCTTTATCTGGAATGTTCCACAGTATAGACCCTTTTGGAACGGAAGTGACATAAAAAGCTGCTTGCACATTTTGGCAACAGAAGTGTCATTGTTCCCCATTCATTCTGATTCATTCAGACTGAACACGGACAGAAGAAGATGGAGATAAAAACATTTCCAGCACCAAACTGTCAGGTTGTTCTGTGTGTGGTTGTCAGAATCGATATTGTAACGGCGGACTAAAGTTTTACAGTTTTACTCACTGATCGCACAAGGCAAGTCTGGCTTTTGGACACCATTTGTCAAAGTCAGTTTAGCTTGTTCAGGAAATAGTCGAGATCTTTTGACGATAATCCTTTCGCAGAGCTCGACAAGCTGCTGAGTTCTGCCGTACTTCTGTTGCCAAAATACGTCATCACTGATAGAATTAAACCTTTCTATCGTCATGAAGACCAAACCAGACCAAGTTACAGGTCAGATCTGTGGAGAGGAGACCCCGCTAACAGTCAGAATTTTGTTTTTCTGGGTATTTTTGAGCTATAAAACCAGCTGTAATTGAATAAATGTAAAGTAAAGCTATTTTATGTCATACTGTGGAACATTCCAGGTAGAGAAATGACGTATCCATAGAAACAAGCTGGTGACGGACCCCCAACCAAAAAGTTACACCTACTAACGCTTGTTTTTTCACATTTAATCTCTCACTTATGAATTTAGTTAACGATTCCACAGTGCTTTCTGTTTTATTTCAACATTTAAATTTTGTCATTTACGGTCTTCATCGATATATTCAACGCCAACGTGCTTTCTGTGTATTTTTATCCGTGCGCTGATGGACTTATTGGCTTTGATTTATAGCTCTCCGTAGAGATTTGCTGGTCTGGACAGCTGCATGGCCTCTCACCACATGTGCTGTCTGTTTTCATTTGGCTCATAGCTAAACTTTAGCCTCTTACTCTCTCCGTTCTCCTACAAAGGGCTGAGTAAGGAGCCGTTATGCTAGCTCCAAACACGCAACTCCACGCGCGCTATTCGTCCTCGGCTGGCGTTGTAAAGTCATCACCGCCGGGTTTTCAGTGCCTCCGGTATTGTACTTAACGTGGCAGGATGGAGTTATGGGGTAATGTATGGGACTGGAGATTTACGGCGAGTTTCCTTGTTTATGGTGCTGAGAAATTCGTTTGGAAATATTGGAAAAGAAAGGTTCATTGTTGTAACTGCCAGAGAAAGAGAAAGAAAAATACCCGTCACTTTTCTGGTAGAGGGCCACCTGCTTGTCTGTGTGGATATTATTATTGCTTTGCCTGGATTTAAACGTAACCATCTTACATTTATTTCAGTTTTAACAGCTAAATAATACCGTTTTTATTATTTTGTGAAGTTTTAAGACACCATATAGTGACAAATGCAAGACAAAAACAAAAAACCTCCAGAAAACTAACAATACGACAATGCCAAAAATATTGACAATGATAGTGCTGTCGGTAACGTGATACCCGGGTGCCCATCGATACCAAATCCAGTATCAAAAATGAAAAACGTTTTTACTGAGTGGAGCCGTCACTTCATAGATCTGACCCGTAAATTGTCACCTGCTTGTCTTCATGGATACAGGTGAGTTTAAGATGCCATACTGTGGAACATTCAGGCAAAGCCATACAATCTCCATGGAGACTAGCGGGTTCAGAAAAGTTACGTAATGTGTAATACGGAATGCTTTTTACAATTTATTTTATTAGCAATGAAAACACCTGTAATGAAATAAATGCAAGATCATTTTAATGCCGTACTGTGGAACATTCCAGGCAGAGCAATGGGACTTAACGACTAAACTCCGCCCACAACCACATTTCAAATAGAGCTGCAAAACCCGGCAGTATCTGGAGGACTAAAGGGGAGAATGAAGGTGAAGGAGGGGGCGGGGTCTGGGGGACTCTGGAGGACTAAAAGGGAGAGTGAGGGGGAGGTCTGGAGGACTAAAGGGGAGAGTGAGGGGGAGGTCTGGAGGACTAAAGGGGAGAGTGAGGGGGAGGTCTGGAGGACTAAAGGGGAGGGTGGGGTGGTCTGGAGGACTAAAGGGGAGAGTGGGGGGTCTGTAGGACTAAAGGGGAGAGTGAGAGGTCTGGAGGACTAAAGGGGAGAGTGGGAGGTCTGGAGGACTAAAGGGGAGAGTGGGGGGTCTGGAAGACTAAAGGGGAGAGTGGGAGGTCTGGAGGGGAGAGTCTGGAGGACTAAAGGGGAGAGTCTGGAGGACTAAAGGGGGAGAGTGAGGGGGACATCTGGAGGACTAAAGGGAGAGTGAGGGGTACATCTGGAGAACTAAAGAGGAGAGTGAAGGGCAGGTCTGGAGGACTAAAGGGGAGAGTGAGGGGAAGGTCTGGAGGACTAAAGGGGAGAGTGAGGGGAAGGTCTGGAGGACTAAAGGGGTGTGTGAGGGGATGGTCTGGAGGACTAAAGGGGAGAGTGAGGGGAAGGTCTGGAGGACTAAAGGGGAGAGTGAGGGGGAGGTCTGGAGGACTAAAGGGGAGAGTGAGGGGGAGGTCTGGAGGACTAAAGGGGAGAGTGAGGGGAAGGTCTGGAGGACTAAAGGGGAGAGTGAGGGGAAGGTCTGGAGGACTAAATTGGAGAGTGAAGGGCAGGTCTGGAGGACTAAAGGGGAGAGTGAAGGGGGAGGTCTGGAGGACTAAAGGGGAGAGTGAGGGGAAGGTCTGGAGGACTAAAGGGGAGAGTGAGGGGAAGGTCTGGAGGACTAAAGGGGAGAGTGAAGGGGGAGGTCTGGAGGATTAAAAGGAGGAGTGAGGGGGGATGTCTAGAGGACTAAAGGGGGAGTGAGGGAGGATGTCTAGAGGACTAAAGGGGGAGTGAAGGGGAGGTCTGGAGGACTGAGGGGAGAGTGAGGGGGACATCTGGAAGACTAAAGGGGGTGTGAGGGGGAGGTCTGGAGGACTAAAGGGGAGAGTGAGGGGACGTCTGGAGGACTAAAGGGGAGAGTGAGGGGGATGTCTAGAGGACTAAAGGGGGAGTGAAGGGGAGGTCTGGAGGACTAAAGGGGAGAGTGAGGGGGACATCTGGAGGACTAAAGAGGATAGTGAGGGGGACACCTGGAGGAGTAAAGGGGAGAGTGAGGCGGAGGTCTGGAGGACTAAAGGGGGATGTGGGGGGGGTCTGGAGGACTAAAGGGGAGAGTGAGGGGGGATGTCTAGAGGACTAAAGGGGGGAGTGAAGGGGGAGGTCTGGAGGATTAAAAGGAGGAGTGAGGGGCGGGGTCTTGAAGAGGAACAGTGTGATTGGTCTAACAGATATCCACACTTTAAACTCCGCCCCTACAGCTAAGTGTTTGTATCAGAAAAAACTTGTCTGTAATCAGGGCAGTTCTGTGTCATGTCAAATAGTACTTGAAATCGTAGTCACTGAAGGCAGCACAGACTTTTTGACTGTTTTTGAACACAAAGCTGCAAGGACTAGCACTAGGAATAGTAGACAGCAGACTATTAAAAGAACATGTTCACAGTTTAGTAGCAAAATGTTGATCTGGTGTGTAGTAAGGGATTTTGACTATTATTTTGTACGGGACTTGTTTACGCTTCTCTCGTTCACACACTTGGGCCTTTTCCTTCTCCTCTCACAAACTTTCACAGCTCATTAAACAATAAACGAATCCCATTTTGTCGCTCCATCTCCACAAACTCTCATCTCCCCTTATGCATTCCCTTTTAATATTCTCCCATTTTATTCAAATTGCCTCAGATATTGGCGACCTTGAGCTAGCTTAGATTCCATCCAAGGCTACTAACAAATGCAATCAAGTGTGTTTTTAGCTTAACATTAGCCAGCTAAATGGTGTTATTTGACATTACCTTGAGCCTGAGACACTTTGTGCAATGGGTATAAAGCTGCAATCAAGCGTATTAAAGTCCAGATGACAGGTTTTCATGTTTTTCTAATTTGTACTTTGGTGGGATCGTACCTGTGCTGAATATTTATCATAGTTTTACATCAGTTAAGTGGCAGTTTGTGGAGAAAAAAAAGTTGAGAACAGTTTTATGATATTATGTGTGATGTTGAGCCGAAAAGTTTGCGATGGAGACGTTTTATTGAACGCCGAGAGTCGAGAGGGGACGTACTGAAGAGGAGAAAGTTCCCACTCGAGGGCGAAGTCAGATTTTCATGGAGGAGACGGTAACTTCTCAGAGTGCCGAGAGCGCGGGTCTGTCAGATACAACATGCTGCAGTGGGAAATATCACACGCCGTGGACTGTCGCCTTTTACTTTTTATTCTGAATTTGCCTCTTCTGCTTTTCTCGTCTCGGCGAGTCCCCGATCATTAAATGGAGGGAGATTCACGCTGGTGTAGTTTGGTTTGATCAGAACTTGTGCCTCATCTTCAAATATGATGCTGCTCTTCTGTTTCTGAATGGTTTAGGTGCAGCTACAAAATATTTCTTAATTAGTCACTGTAATACCGTATATCCCGGTAAAATGCTGAGAAGGTTTAACCATATCAAAATTTGGATACCACCCGACCCTAGTGTTTACATGTGCTTGAGTGTCCCAGTTATGGTCAGGTTAATTAGTATCCTGGTTATGTGAGTGTCCATGTAGACGCAGTATCTTGATTTCAGTCTCCTGGATATGCCAGTGTTATGAAAAACCACGATGTAGACGTATTTCTTAAACTGGTGCTGTACTGAGCATGTGCGAACTCCAATAACATATCCGGTCGGAGCAGTTACTTTACCAAAATGACTCAAACTTCAACCAGGTCTTTTTAAGTAATAGTATTTTATACTCGTAAACAAAATAAAGCAGTCTGCTGTTTAATACAACCACATTTTAACACCAGGCTCAGCTCTGTGGTGGTTTGTGTCGCTTTTGAACTGACTCTGTGACACTGTTGTATTTTTCAACTGTTAAAATGCCTTTTACTGAAGCTGTGACAAACCTCCACAGTCTCATGTTCTTACTTCAATGTTTGTTTTCTTTTTTGTTGTTAGAAACCTGTTTAAAAGCCTCAAGTTCACTACATGTGAGCCAGGTTTAAAAAATAGAGGAAGTCGGGTTGTGTTCGAAAACAGAATCCATCAGAATCTATGTCTTCAAACCATATTCCAAAATGCACTTATACTTTTAAACTTTTTTATATAGGACAGACACTCAAAGCTTTACAACAAGGAACCACTCACCCATTCATACACCAGGGTACACAGACACTGGGTTAAGTGTCTTGCCCAAGGACACGACAACAGCATTCATGTGTGCGAGCTGGAATCACACTGCCAACCTGTGGGTCAGTGGATCTGACCACTCACCAATGATGTTTATGCTGAGATCCTTTGTTGTTATTCGTTAAATCATCACTGTTGTGTAATTTAGTAAAGTTTGTCACTTATTTACATTATGGTTGCTAGGTAACCATCTACTATCTGACCTATGTTAATACAGGAAGTAAAATGATGAAGATTTTCAGTGAAATCTGAGCTAAAACGATGTTAATTGTGTTTCAGTGAAATGAGTCTAAACTGTCATGCACTTTAAATAGAAGTCTTCATATAAGCCAAGGGTTAGCGGAGAGAGGAGGTGAAATGGAGTGAAAAATGGACCATTGTGTGTGTGTGTGTGTGTGCAGAACCCAACCCAAGGCGAGCTAACTAACAAGCTCTCACTTTGAAATGTCAGAATTCAATTACCACAGATGCCCCGTCCGAGCGGCTGAGAGGAGGGGGAGAGGGAAGAGTGAGTGATTAGTGGAGTGAGGAGAGGAGTGGAGATGGGTTTATTTGCACTATAGTATAAAAAGTGACTCATAATTGCCGGGCGTACTGTAATTAACAAAAAAAAAAGAAGACTACACCTTAGATTTTGAATTTAATTAGACTAGATTGTCCAACCCACACCGTTTTGGCCCTAAGATGCACCATATATCATTTTCTTCTACTTGTCTCCATGGAGATGCTATAGTTCTGCAGTATGACATTACATCTACCTATCTTGTTTATTACAGTTACTCTAGAATAATCTTAAATTGTGGCTTTTATTTTTACCATACGGTGAACTGAGATTGTCTATAGCAGGCATGTCCAAACTATGGCCCGGGGGCCAAATGTGGCCCTCAGACCAATTGTTCTGGCCCTCTGACTTCCAGGTGAATTGGCCCATACTACCGCAAGTAGTACTTTTTACTGCATGTTTTTGAAATCTACCTTGATCACGCAAATTTAGTGAGTCCTTTTGAGGGTCTAAGCCTGAACAAAGGTCTAGTGGGTGATTCAAACCTGTTATAAATGCACAGATTTGAATTAGTCACTGTTTTGGACACCAATCTATGACCGTCGATAGACCCTCATGCTGGTCTGTGTTATAATATGTGGCCCTTGATGAAAAAAGTTTGGACACCCCTGGTCTATAGAATGTTTCTATTGTCCGCTCGTTTAGCTTTAAAGTTTGGCAAATCCAGGGCTAAAATTATCCAAATGATTCTAGTTAAAGGTTGTAGGGAGGCTTTTTTTTTTGTCTTTGTCAATTGTCAATGAAAGTTCAAACTAGCATTATAGAGTTGCAGCAGCCTTGTAATTATGATGATCAAAAAAAAAGAATTTAGGGTTAGGTTTATCTTCTTATCTATTGGCTGTTAAATTGTCAAACTTCCTACATATGCAAGACAATCTTTACTCGACCAACGCAGCAGTTCTTAGCAGCTTTTTTGAACTGTAGCTTCCTCGCAGTTGCCACAAAATTTGTTGCAATGGCCGGCAAGAGTCCGCGACAAGTTCGCCGCAAAACAAAGTCAGTTTTTGAGGTCGCTGAAAGAAGAAGATAAGTGGAAAAAGCAAAACCAAACTAAGATGATTCTTGGAGATTCCTTCCAGCGATGGTGCGACTGAAGCAGAAGAGTCGGACGTGTTGGTCGCTAAATTACTTCTGGACAGGAAACGTCAACAGCAATTTTGAACATGCAGTGGCTGTAAACAAGCATGATTTCGAGCGTAAGGAGGAGGCAGGTTTTCGATGAAGAAACAATCAAAAATAGTCCAATAGAGGCTCTTTAATGCTGAGTTGTTGTTCTTACGGTTCTTACAAGACTATTTTTCATGTCATGTTTGTTTTGTTGTATATGAGCTGAACCAAAGCGTGTCTTGCGCATGTACAGGGTCGGGGTGCCCATGCCTACCGCAGCCTGCCCCGCGATGCCAGTGGCTGGTCCACACACTTCCAGAGAGAGATGACCCGCTCCTCCCTCAGCGCCAACCACCCCATGATGGAGAGACTACTGTACCAGCAGGACCAGGTAGGACACAGACGACTGAGAAGACACGACTTTTTGTCAGAATTTTGTGCGAATGTGAGCTGTCTTTGTCATTGTTTTTGGTACAACCTATTCATAGCTTTGTGTATTCATTCCTTGTGGATGTAACGCTAGCTGGAGGCATATCTCTGTCTGATGCTCTTGGTGCGGTCCAGTCTGATTGTTGTGTTATTTTGCTGTTAGCGGCTCTCTCCTGTCCACCTGCTTCTGTGGAGCTGCTCCTGTGCAGCCTCTGAGGTTCAAAATGCAGGGTTCGCCACCTATTCAGACGCCCCTTCATTACAACATGCTTCTGTTTAGATGAGAGATGTCCAGATCCAATTCCGATCCAATTTTTTTAAGGAGTGGTCTTTCTGATACCGATCTGATACCTTTTTTTTATTCAACCCTAAGGAATGGAAGGAACTTTGACGCCTTGTGCTTGTAAATCTCAAACTCGTCCAGATGATTCTTTTGTAAGTGACGACTCAAATTGGTCGTGTTAAAGTGAGCTCTGCTGGTTTGTTTACAGCGGTTGCACGTCACTGTTTGACTCTTATTTGTTGTAGTGAAAAGTCCCACACAATGGACATGGTGGCATTTTGATTTACGGCTGCTGTAAAGCCACAAAAACATGTGAAACTGGATCGGTTCGATCGTGACTGAATCCAATACTGTCTAAAAGCGGCTTGTCAGAAGGGCAGCTTATAACCATAAATGCTAACGCTGTGCTAATGTGGCTAACGTGTACAGAGCTATTGTCAACAAAAGCAGAAATTCACTGTCAAACGCTGCTTAATAAATTGTTGTAAGATGTTTTTGCTTTGCCTGGAATGTTTCACAGTATTGCATTAAACGTTTCTATCTTCATGGAGACCAAACCAGACCAAGTTACAGGTCAGATCTGTGGAGAGGCGACCCCGTTCACAGTCAGAATGCCTGTTTTTGTAGGTGTTCTTGAGCTATAAAACCACCTGTAATTGAATAAATGTAACGTAGAGCTGTTTAATGTCATACTGTGGAACATTCCAGGCCGAGCAAGGACATCTCCATAGTAACAAGCAGGCGATGGACCCCCAACCGAAAAGTTACATAGTGCACTTTTAATTGGATCCATATTTTTGCCTGAATTTTTCTTTATTTAAACAAACTCTGAGGGTGACTGGAACGTTACTTAAGTTAGACTTTAATTTCTGCTTTAATCTAACCTTAAAAAACAAACAAAACAAAAAAACATGTTTCAGATGAGCTGGTTTGTCAATCTCAAGTCCATTTCAAATAACATTACTAAAACTCGCCAACAAGACCATGAACACTTGCATTTCATGTATTTTCTGATCGTCTAGAACTTTACAAGGCTGCGTTTGCTTCTATGTCTGCTTCTATCACCATGGCAACTGCTGAAAATACCTCCATAAACATTAGATTTGAGTCGTTTTCTGAGAACCAAGCCTACCTCCGCCGTGAGCAGAGGAGCAGAGTGGACCTCCTCACCTCACAGACTGCTCACTAACTGGACTGCACCACTCATCGCCCGACACTTCCCACAGCCGTGTTCATCGACGGGCCTCGTGGCTTCACACCTCCGTCCGCGGCTCACATCCGACCGGTCTGCCAGCGGAGGAGAGGAAATCTGTTCGGTTTTTAAAGCGATCCAAAGTGACAGAGGTTGCACTCGCTCAGGAGAAAGTGTTAAATGAATCCAGTGCCGGGCTGATAGTCAGAAAAGAGCAAAGACGAGGTGTAAGACATGGTGAATACAACTTTAATGGTGAGAAAATACTACTGAGGGTTTTTTTTTTAACTTCTATGGGATATTAATTGATAAAAAATTACATATTTAGATCTCCATGTTACCTTTTATTCTTTTGAAAATGCTATATTCACTGACAACAATATAAAAACAATATATTTTCATATTTAGAGCACTTCACATGCAACCGAAAAATGACGATGATTAAAAACAAAAGCAACTCCACCTCAAGGCAGAAACATAAAGCTCCTGAATGTTAAAAAATGTTAAAAATAAAAAAATAATTAATAAACCAAAAAATATAATTAATAAATTAAAAAAGAGCTAAAATTAGTTGAAGACTAAGTAAAATAATACTAATAATTAAATTTTAAACAAATGTAATATAGTACTACTACTACTACTACTACTTCTACTACTACTACTAATACTACTAGTAATAATAATGTCATTTAAATTACTTTCAATTAAAAGCTAAATTAAAAAGATATGTTTTGAGTTTACTTTTAAAATATGAACTCTCGCAGTGGACCGCAGATACTCAGGTCGACTGTTTGTACCGTAAAAACTGAATGACGCCTCACTGTGAGTTTTAGTTTGGACTCTTGGGGCAATTAAAAGATGAGACCTGAGGACCTGAGAGTCCAAGAGGCTCATCTAATAAAAGCAGCTCAGATAAATAACTGGGACTAAGACCGTTAAGAGCTTTATAAACCAATAAAAGAACTTTAAAATAGTTTTTGCCTCCACCCCCTTTTGCTCTCTGTGCTAATTCACTCCCCCTTCCCCCTTCAGAGCGCTATCACATTACAATTGGTCTGCATCCCTCTAATGAAACTACTTCTGCTACTACTACTACTACTACTACTACTACTACTACTACTACTACTGGACATCGCATCAGGTTTGTGAAGTTGTAGTGTATTGTTTTGTACCTGGTTTTGTATAACATAGTCATGACGTAGGCTTGTGGGCGGAGCATCGCACCCAATCGTACCGCTAAACGTATTGAGGGTTAAATAGGGCCCGGGAGAGCTTGCTGAATTACTGAAACACGCACGGATGATATCTAAAACCTCTTCGGACTTGTTTTTGACAAGAGAACTACGTTAAAACATGGCAGAAAGCTCCAAACTGTTGACTTGAACTACAACTATTCACCAACAACAAAGTCACTCCCCTTTCAGAGCACAATCAGCCTGCACCCCGCTAATGAACCTACTGTGGATCGTCTCAGGTTTGTGAAGCTGTATTGTTGTTATATTGTCTTGTGTATTATATTTATGGAGAATTGTGGGAGAATTGTGGGCTTTCGGGCGGAGCTAACCGTAAAGGAGAGATCTCTAGATTACTCAAACATGCACTGATGACATTTAGAACCTCTACAGGCATGTTTTTGATGAGGGAACAAAGTTATAACATGGTAGAAAGCTCCAAAGTGGATTCTGCATAATACCCACTCTTCAGGATGAAAATACTTTTTGCTCTTTACTTTGTACTTCTACTTGAGTAATATTGTTTTGAAGTAACATACTTTATCCACCATGTTATATTTTAACATTTTCACATAGTTATCCACATTAGCAAATGCAAATGTAGCTAAAACAGAAGCTAAACTGATCCAATAATCTGACAAATCCTCTTATTTGAAACTTAAGGTGCTCTCCGGTTTTACCCTAGTCCCAATGCAAAACCTCCCCTTAAAACCTCCCTTTTAACAGTTGAATTCAGCTGTGATAAATTGGTAGATAAAAATAACGGAATGTGTCAGTTAATTAAAACGATTTGCGATCAGTGTGGGGGCCGCTCACGGAGATAATTACGAGTCTGTACACACAAAGGTTTCACAAGAATGACATCAATTAGCAGGTGTTGTTTAGCGAAGATTAGCTTGTTTTATTCTTTACAAGTGTGACAAAAATGTAACTTCATATGAATCTTTTTTTTTTTCGCGTCATTTTTTTCTGTCTCCTCTAGATGTCGATCAGAAAGTGGTGCATTGTTCTCGTGTCCTTGGGCAAGACACTTTACCCGCTTTGTAAATAGAGTGCGTTTTTAATACTTACTGTTATGATACTATAGCCAGTTTCCCAGCTGCTCAAATTCACTGGCCTCAGGAAACACCACCCCTAGGTACTCGCTCATACATTTAGGAATGTGTATGAATAACAATAATATCACGATAATTATAGAAAACTTATGGGTATTAAAGAGGGGGTACTGTACTTCTATGAGGTATTAAATGCTAACACATAATATATTTCAATCACCTTTTCCTCGGCCGAACTCAGAAGAACTCAGAGGAGACTGAGCAAGATTTTCGAAATAAAATCCAAGATGCGCCCAGTGTCACTATTAAGTATGAACTCTTTTCATTGTGTTTGAACGCTTTGGTGGTTTAATTGACAATTTTAATCACTCATATTACTGCAATACTTTGCTGCGTCCGTATCACTGCCTATGGGTATGGTAGTATTACTGCAATACTTTACTGCATCCTTATTGCTGTCTATGGGCATAGTAGTATTACTGCAATACCTGACTGCATCCGTTTCACTGCCTGTGGGCACGGTAGTCGGTGTTGTGGTGAGGCCAATATTGAACAAAGACTTGTTTTAAACGGGTGTTGCTATACGTCTTGAGGGTTGCTAACAGAACATAAACAACAATAATAACCTCTTTCCGGATGGCGTCCACGTTTTTTCTCCAAGTCGGACATGCGGAACATAATAAAACGCTTGAAGTGCTCTATCACAACAAAATCACCATGTATTCCAGTCATGAAACTACTTCTCATCACACCAGGTTTGTGAAGTTGCAGTGTATTGTTTGGCATCATGTTTTAGTATATTTATGGAAAAATGGTGACGTAGGTTTGTGGGCTTGGACAGAATCTTACAGCTAACTACAAGGAGTGTTCAAATAGGGCCTGCGAGAGAACACTAGATTACTCAAACATGCAGGGATGACACCTAAAGCCTCTTCAGGCATGTTTTTGATAAAGGAACAACATTATAACATGGTAGAAAGCTCCATAAAGTTGATTTCGTATAGGAACTTATCTAACAAAATGTACCATAAACGACTTGCGTGTAGTTCTTTTATCATAATATGGTGTTTATTTTGCCAGTCATACCTGCTTTGCCTTTTTTCTCCATTATTATTTTGTCTTACTTGCCCCATATCGCCGATACTCTAACTCTGCATGTCTTACTAACACAAATTCCCATATTCTCCCACTTCTTATACGTCTTTTTATGCATCTCTCCACTGGCGCGCTTAAAGATCTATCCTGGTACATTCATATTTCAGCAGGGGTGCCATGCATTACCAATGGGGCCAGTGACACTCTGACACAGGCCCTCAGAAAAGCACATGTGTCTATGGGAGGGGCCCTGTAGTATGGGTTTGTACATCTATAAGAACCAGAGTTTGATAACTAAAGATAACATGCAATTACAATTCAAATGGTAGAACAGATTCATTGAGAACTAGCACAAAAACATAAATTCAACTTTTATTATTGATATAATTTTCTTATCTTATATTGTTAGTTAAGTATATGCAACCAGTAATGTTTCATTCATTGTAATCTTATAAAAAGGAACATTGCGTAACTTTTGTGGTGGCTGGGTACGAGGGTGATTCTCTAGATTAGAACCCTGCATTTGGTTTCATATCTGGCCAAAATATTTGGGTCCAAATTTTATGCAAATTAATTTATATTTAGAGGTTGCTCAAGACACTTGAAAATACTATAACAGCGAACCAAATAAATAAGATGTATTCGAATAATTTGTCATTTTATTCTGCAAACACAAACTGAAACTTGCACAAAAATTACTTAGAAAGTCCATAAAAGTTGCTTAGAAAGTTCCTAAAGTCCATAAAAAGTTACCTGAAAACACAAAATTAGTCTATTCCCAGGAAACTTCATGCAGCTTCTTCCAAATTTCTTCCTAAATCCTCTTGTGCATGCTAAAACCTAATGCAGGGTTCTAATCGAAGTTATCTGAAACTTTCTTTTTTACCTTACTTTGATAGACCGCCCTTCTGGGTATTCTGGTGTTTTTGTTTTGTCTAACATCAGTTTATCATCTTTATTCCATTACTCTTGTATTTGTTGCTCATAAATACATTAAAAACATGCATTTTTATTGCGAGTGGGCTCGCCTCTCCACAGGTCTGACTTGTACCTTGGCTTGGTGACATCGCTTGTATATTGCCTTCCATAGACCGTATAAAGAAGTGATGGTGACGTCATCCATAGCGTTCAGCATCAGTCAAATGAAGTTCATCAAGGATAGCGGTTATAGGGGTGAATTTGGAACCAGGTCTGTGTTAAGAATAGAATTGATTCACAAACAAAATAGCGAAATAAAAACACCAAGATCATGTAGACTGGGTTAATATGAACATGTTAAGACTAAAATGATGCTCACAGCAGTAGTTACAGAGAGATGAGTGACGTTTTTTTCAATACAAAGTCAATTGGAGTCTATTGGAGTCTATTGGAGTCGATAGAACTCGAAGCGCCACATGCTCACTTCCTATTTCCATTTCCATACACAGTGTATGGTATATATGTTTAAAGTCATACTGTGAAACATTTTAAGCAAAACAACATCTCCATGGTGACAAGCAACTGGTACCTCTGTCAAAGGTGCATCGGGTAACTTTTCCGGTGGAGGGCTTTTGTCCTTGGGGATGTTATTGCTTTGTCTTGAATGTTTCACACTATGGTATCAAACCTTTCTATTTTCATGGAGACGATCCAGACCAAGTTACAGGTCGGATCTGTGGAGAGGCGACCTCGCTCACAGTCAGAATGCCTGTTTTTCTAGGTATTTTGGAGCTAAAACAAAAGAGTAATTCTGTGGAACATTCCAGCCAGAATCTATAGAAGCAAGCAGGTGACGGACCCTCCACCAGAAAAGTTACAGAACACCTTCAATCGACCAATTATTTTATAGTTTGCAACATATACACACAGTTTGAACTGGTGAGAAACGCCAGCATGAGTATTAGTGTTATAATGCAGTGAGCGGAGTTTGCGAGATGAGTCCAGACCCTTAGGGCAGCTGCAGGCTCCATCTGAGCAGCAGAGCACGGACCACCACCACAACCACAAACACCTCTATCTGTAAAGTGTGGTTTGAATCCAGCTCTGGTGCTTCTATAAAAACACAAATAAAAAAACTTTGTAATATAGTTTCATTTTTACTGCCATAAATTATCAGTAAATAACAGCTTCATAGTAAAAATAAGTGGAGATAAATACATGCGAAGATGCTGTTTGCCAGACCTATATATAATGATTCACTTGATTTATTATGCCAAAAATATTCATTACGTCTTCTTAGTACTTTACCTTCTTGGGTTCTTTTTTAAGACAGTGTAGTCAAGTGTATTTACCTTGTTGACATGTTTCTGCTGCTGCTGCATCTGCATCATAACTGTCCTCGGTGTTGGTGCTGACGTGTCGTATATCAGCTGTTGTTACTTCCTGTAGGTGTGGTCAGCTGTTGTTACTTCCTGTAGGCGTGGTCAGCTGTTGTTACTTCCTGTAGGCGTGGTCAGCCTGATGGACCTGCAGGTCGCTCAGACTGACCACGCCTCCTGTCGCCCGGGGCTCTCTGGAGGGGGGTGTCCCAGGTGTGTGAAAGGAGGAACACTTGATTTATTAATTGTTTTTTTCATTAGTTTTGACATTTAACCCTGTAAAGCCCACACCATTAAATAATTGGCAGAAAATTCCAATTCTTTGAACTTGGAGCCTTTATTGGTCCCTCTAAACAAACAAACAAAAAAATTCAAATATCATTTTCCATATATTATTATTTATGCCAATCTTGTATTGTCACTGAAGCACCCTCTAATCAGTGAATCACACCCACTGTTGGATTATTTGTGCACTGCATGTATCTGATTGTACACATCAGGTTTTTCAGGGAAAAAAATGTCACACTGCTCATGTGGAGGGCTGAAAAACTCATGTATCAAATATGATACGTTTGGCTTTATAGGGTTAACTAAGATTTAATTTTAATTTTAATTAAGGTTTAGATTACTTTGTGTCCTTGGGCAAGACACTCAAATATGATCTTGAGAGAGTCAATTAATTATGTAAAAGTACTTTGGCTATCTTTACATTGAGCCTATGCTCTCAGTGGGTTCACAAACATATACTAATGGTAAACTGTCACATTTTTATCGAGCGCTTTTCCACCAAAGCTTTACAACAAGGAACCTCTCACCAGTATACACAGACACTAGGGGCAAGGGGAGTGAAGTGTCTTGCCCAAGGACACAACAACAGTATTCATCAGTGGGAGAACCACACACCTCTGGGTCTGGATCTGACCGCTCAACCAATGATGTTTTATGTTGAATGCAGGATTCAAACCACCAACCTTTACCTTTAACTGAGCTACTGCCTTTAACTGAGCTACTGCCTTTAACTGAGCTACTGCCTTTAACTGACCTACTGCCTTTAACTGACCTACTGCCTTTAACTGACCTACTGCCTTTAACTGAGCTACTGCCTTTAACTGAGCTACTGCCGCCCAACTGGATTTTGACATTGAAACCTGCAACCCAAAGATGAGAGACTCATTCTGCTTTCTGATTGTTTAATCATTTTGAGAACTAAAACATCAATACCATGAACAGCTTGGACATAATATTCTATGTTTTTTTGTGCTAAAGAATGAATTATAATTGTTCGTGATTGTCTTTGTAAGCTGTAGTGTAGTGGGATACTTCACATGGCTTTGAATGCGAGAGTTGCAGGTTCGAGTCCCTTACACATTGAAATTGGTTCACTTGTTTATTGTGATTAAGAATAATTACAACTGGTATCAGTAAAACTAGATTTGAACTATTTACATCCATCCATCCAGCTTCTCCTGCTTAATCCGCCTGGGTCGTGGGGGCAGCTGTTCGCCGCCCAGTCCACTGCCATTTACATCATTTCTACAAATTATGAAATTTAAAATAAATAATAAACATATTTTTACATCTTTCTGTTTCATGCCATCCTCCACCTTTATGTTTAAGCAGTCTTACTTCAAAGTACATCGTGTACAGTTCCTGACAAACACCAGATCAGAGGGCCAGCTGCGCTCACAGAAAGCAGAGTCACATTCCAGAGCTGTGAATGGCCCCGAACTGTTCCTGTGTGACTGTGAGGGACCTGACTCTCATCCAGGGGCCCCTTCTCCTAATGCAGCCTGAAAGAGCCAGGGGCCGTGGGTTCTGGAGCAGCTGAGGTCAGTGAGAACTTTCGGGGCGTTCAGGTCTGTTAAATGTACTGACCACATGAGTGGGACTGGAGTACAGGACAGGGCTGTGTGTGTGTTGGAGTTTTCTACCCTGTTATAATGTTCCCTCATCAGAAACACGCCTGAAGAGGTTTTAGGTCATTTAGACAGGTGAGAATGTAGAATTTCTGTTTAAAATCTTATAAATGAAATATGATTTTTTTTAATGTTAAAAAACTAAAACCTTGATTGTGTGGGCAGAAAACATAACTTGAAGCCAACTGCTTTAAAAGTACATGTCAGTCGGTGTAATCAGTAATGCAGAAAAGCTTGGCCAAACTTTAAGATATAAACACTTACCGTATTTTTCGGACTATAAGTCGCACCGGAGTATGGGGGGGAATTTATTTTATAAATCAGAGACCAAGAACCGACATTTCATCTTGAAAGGCAAGTTATAGAAGTTATAGTAATAAAAACAACCCAATAGAGAAGAATCCATGTATTATTCGTTTGTTCGTTTTTCAATATAGAACCAGAAATAGGAAAAGGACAAAACAACTCTTTTCTTTATTATTTGTCTCTAAAAACAAAATGAAAAAATGTTAATTCATATATATGATTCATATATATGGACTGTCAGTGTGAAAAATGTAAGATCTAAGTCACACGTAAGTAAGTTGCAGGAACCTCCTAAACCCTGAAAAAAGTGTGACTTATAGTCTGAAAAATACACTAAATCTACACACATACACATGAGTGTGATTAGGTAGTGTGATTAGGTAGGGCTAAAAGACAGATTAAACAAAAATGTTTTGAGAAGTGATTTGAATTGATCCGTGGTTTCAGCAGTTTGTATGTGTGGAGGGAGCGTGTTCCAGAGTGTTCCAGAGTGTTCCAGAGTGTTCCAGAGTGTTCCAGAGTGTTCCAGAGTGCAGGGGCCTGGACACAGAAGACTCTGTCTCCCATGGTACGCAACCTGGAGCAGGGAATGGTGAGCTGAGAGGAAGAGGAGGAGCGGAGTGTCCTGGAGGGTGTGTAGGTCTGGAGCAGGTCTGAGAGGTTCTGAGGGGCCTGGGCGTGGAGGGACTTGTAGGTGAGGAGAAGAATCTTGTACTGTATCCGGTATTTCATTGGAAGTCGGTGCAGGTGGGCGAGGGTGGGGGTGATGTGTTGCCAGGGCTTGGTGTGAGTGAGAACCCGGGCAGCAGAGTTCTGGATGTGTTGAAGCCTGTCCAGAAGCTTGTGGGAAATCCCGGATAGGATTCCATTACAATAATTGAGGCGGGAGGTAATGACTTATCCATCCATCCATCTTCTTCCGCTTATCCGGGGCCGGGTCGCGGGGGGCAGCAGTCTAAGCAGGGGCTCCCAAGCTTCCTTCTCCCCAGCCACTTCCTCCAGCTCCTCCCGGACGGACCCCGAGCGTTCACAGGCCAGCCGAGAGACATAGTCCCTCCAGCATGTCCTGGGTCTTCCCTGGAGCCTCCTACCGGTGGGACATGCCCAGAGCACCTCCCGAGGGAGGCGTCCAGGAGGCATCCGGACCAGATGCCCGAACCACCTCAGCTGGCTCCTCTCGACGTGGAGGAGCAGCGACTCTACTCCGAGCTCCTCCCGTGTGACCGAGCTCCTCACCCTATCTCTAAGGGAGCGCCCGGCCACTCTGCGGAGGAAACTCATTTCGGCCGCTTGTATCCGCGATCTCGTTCTTTCGGTCATTACCCAGAGCTCATGACCATAGGTGAGGGTAGGAACGTAGATTGACCGGTAAATCGAGAGCTTCGCCTTTCGGCTCAGCTCCCTCTTCACCACAACGGTCCGATACAGCGACTGCATCACTGCCGACGCCGCACCGATCCGCCTGTCAATCTCGCGCTCCATCCTCCCCTCACTCGTGAACAAGACCCCGAGATACTTGAACTCCTCCACTTGAGGCAGAGACTCCCCACCCACCCGGAGAGGGCAATCCACCTTTTCCGGTCGAGAACCATGGCCTCGGATTTGGAACAGCTGATTCTCATCCCAGCCACTTCGCACTCGGCTGCAAACCGCCCCAGTGCACGCTGCAGGTCCTGGCTCGATGGAGCCAACAGGACAACATCATCCGGCAAAAGCAGCGATGAAATCCTGTGGTCCCCGAACTGGACCCCCTCCGGCCCCTGGCTGCGCCTAGAAATTCTGTCCATAAATACAATGAACAGAACCGGTGACAAAGGGCAGCCCTGGCGGAGTCCAACATGCACCGGGAACAGGTCTGACTTACTGCCGGCAATGCGAACACAGCTCCTGCTCCGGTCATACAGGGACCGGACAGCCCTTAGCAAAGGGCCCCGGACCCCATACTCCCGGAGCACCTCCCACAGGGCACCACGAGGGACACGGTCGAATGCCTTCTCCAAGTCCACAAAACACATGTGGACTGGTTGGGCAAACTCCCATGAACCCTCGAGCACCCGATGGAGGGTGTAGAGCTGGTCCAGTGTTCCACGACCAGGCCGAAAACCACACTGCTCCTCTTGAATCCGAGGTTCTACTATCGGCCGAACTCTCCTCTCCAGCACCCTGGCATAGACTTTACCGGGAGGCTGAGGAGTGTGATTCCCCTGTAGTTGGAACACACCCTCCGGTCCCCCTTTTTATACATTTAAAAGTCGTGAAATTATCTGTTCATGAAGCAAGATCATTTTACTTGCTACGTTATCCTAAAATAAACAACCTCTAGACTAGAATTAAGCAGCCTCTGGTCTTGTAAGTAAATGATAAATCTGAAAACAAGATGAATAACCTGATATAAGTTATTAAATCTTGGTCAGATCAGAGAAATTTGCAGTTTAGTAGTGGAAACACCTCACGCCTTTGAATCTTTGATTGGTTCAGGTCTCGATTCTGGTACTTTGAAATCATGACTATCTGCCCTCACTCACATAGAACCTAGAATGTTCCGCGGTAAGGCATTACACACTACCTCCAGGAGTCAAGCAGGTAAAGTTACTAAGCTACTTCACTGTAAGAATTCATGCATTTCAAGGTTATTTTTGAGCACTGAAAACATCTGAATGAATGCGCTATCAGTGCAGGATCGTTTAATGTCATACTGTGTAACACTCTAAACAAACTAACATCTCCATGGAGACAACCCAGCTTGATTGTTGTATGTATCATAATTCCAGCCCACTTTCTCCCTTTGTTTTTGTACAGTTTTAGTATTCACCGTGGCTCGCCTCTCACCTTCATATGCAACACAGCCCTGCGCGGCGTGAATGAGAATGATCGAAAAACATGTTTAGCAATTCAGAGCAACTTTCACTGTTTAATCCCACAAAACAACTCATAACACAGTGTTATTTGACCAAGGACAGGCTTTAGTGAGACAGACGGGAGCTATGGGAAGTGACACGGTTCAAAAAGCACATCTCAATACACAGATCTGGAAAGTTCAGGATGTGATTGACAGGTAAATTGACCCATCATGGAAAAATCAGGACTGAATATTGACTTGAAAAACACAAATACTGATAATGGCGGTATAGCTCAGGTGAGAGCTCGTCTTTTCCTTAAGGTTGGGGGTTTGAGATCCCCACGTATTGGCAGAGTGATTCCAGCTCTCACAGAAGAATAGTGTTTTTATGTCATAGGGCAAGACACTTGACCCCGTGACCCCCAGTATTGGTGTACTCTGGTGCATGAATGTGCGTGTGAATGAGTGAATGCCTTGAAGAATGAATAAGGAACGCAGCGATCTGGCTTATTTATTTCTGATAGCAATATCGATACTATGGCTTTAAGTATCTGCCGGCATTCGATATTAACTGATACCAGTGTAGGAGTGAAAATAGATTTTTTTTTCTCTTAAAACACAGTTAACAAATTTGATCCAATCGTGTTATGTAACTTATTTGTTTTGCAAGTAACTACAGAACAGTTTAGTAGGAAAGTTCAAACACCATGAGACGTCCTGGGCCTATATCAGTCACTAAATAGTGTCATGGAACCAATATTTGATACCAACATTTCAGTTCAATTCAAGTTTATTTCTATAGCACATTTAAAACAACTTCAGTTGACCAAAGTGCTTCACATAAAAGATAACAAAGACAGAAGCATATATATATAAACAGATAACACAATGTAAGGACTATAATAAAAAACAAGATAAACTGACTAACTAGTATTAAATGCCAGGGAAAAGAGTTTTCAGTCTAATCTTGAACTGCGCTACAGACTGAGAGGATCTGACAGGAAGAGGAAGGCTGGTCCACAGAAAAGCCTCTGTCACCTCTCGTCTTGAGCCTAGTTTTGGGCACGACCAGCAGGAGCTGGTCGGCTGACCTCAGGGCTCTGGGGGGAGTGTAGGACTGCAGTAATTCTCTCAAATAGACTGGACACATAAACATAGCAATGGTATCGGTGCATTCCTAATATAAATGTGACCATATACAGATAAAGAAACAGAAATAATACATTTCAAACAATTGGTCCCAGCTCCTGCTTGAACTGGGCCTGAGTTTTGAGGCTTTTGAGGCATTTTTGCATTTAATCAGTCACAGAATACAACATTGTCACTGTCAGTGGGCTCACCTCTACATAGATCTGGCATGTACTTTGGCTTGTTGTTCAACTCTTTGCTAATCTCAGTGGATGTGGATATGTTTAATGCTGTAATGTGGACCATTCAGCAAAGCAATAGAACAAAAAGTTTTGTAACAAGCTTTTCTTTAAATGCCAAGTGCTATACCACCATTGCCCCTTGTTCATGCTTGAGACAGACATAAAAACAAGTCATGTCTACAACCAAACCAAACCCTGTGGAGCCCTGGTGTGCTCGCTCCTGCCTCCCCTACACGCCCCTCGCCCGCTAACCTGTTCACTCTTGATTAAAGTTCACGCGGCCCTGTCTCCGCTTTGCTCCGCGGAGTGAGAAATCGCTTTCTCAATGAGCGTAATTGAACACGGACGGGGGGTGCCAGCTCGTTACCCAGCAGTCACAGCGAGCGGGGGGCGAGGTGGGGTAGCGGGCGAGAGGGTGAGGTGGAGTGGGGGCTCCTGTAATGACTTGTGGGACAAAGAGAAGCAGCAGCGGCCTGGTGCAGTACAGGTGCGGGGCCAGCGGGGGGCGGGCTGCCGGGGAGAGGGGAGACGGTTGTGCTTATGGGACAACTACGGAGGAATCGATGGGCTTTTCTCACCGGGAGGGCATCCGGTGTTGTGTTGCCGGATAAGAGGCTGTCACATGATATACAAGAACTGGAGATGTCTTCATAAGCGAGGTAGAACTTGTGGACATCATACGTTCAGATGAAGGGCAATACAAAAATAAAAGCATCCTTACTGTTAGTGGCAACAAATCTGAGGCCTTCTCCTGCTTGTTTCCATGGATATGTTGTTCTTTTGGTTCTAATCTTTCACAGCAGGGCATAAAACCTGTCTATCTCCATGGAGAATATTCCGATGTGTTTCAGCGCAAAGTTATTGCGACATAGGCTCATAGAGGCTCATTCCTTGGAAATGATAGAATGTTTGAAGATGCTAAAATGTTTTTGTTGGTTCATCTTATGAGAAAAGATGACAAGTTAAAGTTGCTTAATTTCTAAAATCTTGTTGTTACTGTAGTTCAGTATACATCTAATTGCTCCCTCCCTTGAGGCAGAAAAGTTGCCCAATGCACCTTTAAAATATATATCATGGGTAGGATCTGCCAGTGTCTCTGTGCATGTCTTTTCACTAACATTAGCATTAATAATAATAATAGATAATTTTATAGCACTTTATAGCACTTTTCTGGACATTCAAAGACACTATACAGAGCATTATTCATTCACTCCACACTGGGTGGTGGTAAGATACTGCGGCAGCCACAGCTGCCCTGGGGCTGACTGACAGAAACAAGGCTGTCAATCTGCCCCATCTGCCCCTCTGACCACCACCATCACTCACACACACTCACATTTCATACTAGGCAATTTGGGTGAAGTGTCTTGCCTAAGGAGACAATGTCAGTTTTTGCCACTGGCTCCTCCTGTGGCACCTGATTTTCCCAGTAGTCTCCCATCCAACTATTAACCAGACCCGGCCCTGCTGAGCCTCTGAGGTCTGGTGGGATCAGGTTTTGACAAGTTGGTATGACCATGATTTACATTAATAGTTAATAGTTACCAGTCTGGCCTGTGCCAACAGTTCAGCTTGTACCATAGACTCTATGTAGAAATGGTCATAGCTAACCTGCGAGCCACCATGTTCCAATAGGAAGCGTTCATGAGAGCGCTTCCGGCTCCATCAACTCTGGATCCATTTGACTTTGCACTGAAAAATGTATGGAACTTGGCTCCAAATTCATGCAACTAAAACTGCTCGCCTCATGAGCTTCATTTGACTGGAGCTGAACTCTCTGGGTGATGTCACACGGCCTTAGTTCATTTCTTTGTACAGTCTATAGCCTGTACCTCCTAAATTATATCAGCTGCTTGTTGACGAAAACCAAAATAATGCTTAACTAAATTCTCACAGAACATATTTATTGACTTATTTCCTGAAAGTAGCCGTAAACAGGCCCCATTTTGAGCTAATCCATCTGCTCTGCGTCAGTACTCGGACCTTTTGACATTGTCCATTTTGAAGCTTTTCTATTTTATTCCCACCAGCTCCATCGGTTTAATAGGCCCCAGTCCCACTCAGCCAAATGCTCTGACACAAGCGGGCCTCTGATCACAATAGGCTGTTCTCACTGTGTTTATGGCTCCCATTAGGAACAGGCAATGCTTTTAAGTATCTGCAGGAGAGGACTAAGCCTGCTGACAGTAAACCGCCAATGGAACACTTGACTATATGGGGCCAGAGAGCTCCATTTTATTTATATGAACATGTGGCCACAGAAGGATGCAGACATATTTGGTTGTATCAATCTACTTAAAGCCACACTCTGTAGCTTTCTAATAACAATTTAGACTAAAATAAAAGCATGTTTTTGTTTTGTTTTGTTTTTTTTTCATTTTGAATGTTTTTATTGCACTGAAAAACATAGAAAAACATGCATCTGCACTCTGTACACTGTGTGGGCTTGCATCTCCACAAACCCGACTCATGGAAAATGCTTACAAGTATGGTTTTAAAGGCACAATATGTAGATTTTAACCATAACATATACAACAATTACATTTTTTTGTTTGTTTTTGGTTGTCATTGCACCAAAATACATGTGTCTCCATAAACTTGGCTATTATTTGGCCTCCTCACGCTTGTTTCCATGGATTTTTTTTTTCTTTGGTTGGCCATCGACCATTGGAAATGACTGAATCTTAATCTTGATTCAAATTCAACATCATTGTCTATGCCTAAAATTAATAAATACATTATGTTTGAGGTACACTTTGTTGTCCCTGTATGATCATTAGTCCTCTGCATTTGACCCATTCTTTGCAATGAAACCAGGAACAGTGAGGTCACATTTCAGCACCCATCTCCATGCTCGGTTAGGATTATCTTATCTTAATATTTGGTTGATGGATAAAGTATATTTTGAGGAACCACAACCAGATGTGCAAAGAACATGCAAACTCCACTGAGACCCTCTTGCTGTGCAGCGAGTGCTTCTCAGTCCTCTGTGCCAGAAGAAATCATTTGGAACCTCGTAGATCAAATGAAAGAGTAAAAAATGTATTGTTTAAATGTGCACCATGGAGTTTACCGGTCAGCCGTTGTCTCCATGGAGATTGTTGTTTGGCCAAGAATGTTTCAGATTACGGCACTGAACGCATCCATCTTGCATTCATTCATTTGCAGGTGTTTGTACTACTGAAAATACTTAAAACATTAAAACAACATTCATTCTGTGAGCCTCTCCACAGATCTTAGCTGTAACTTGGCCTAGATACGTTTAAAGTCATGCCGCGAGACCTTCTACGCAAAGAAATAACACTCCAGCGGAAACAAGAAGATGGCTGACCCTCCTTTAGAAAAGCTACATAGTGCACCTTTAAGCCATGCTGGTTTGATTCCCACACATTCTGTCCTGTCCATTGTGTCCTTGGGCAAGACACTTCATTGCCACTGCGCACTACAATCACAATAATGTCTGGGTGGAAGGGCACCTGGCATAAAACTCTGCGGAATAACTATCACGGCATCTACAATATTCTCTCAGTTGAGGATTTGAAAAAAAAACAACAACATAAAAAACATTAATAACAATAACAATAATAATAATAATTCCCCCGCGACCCAGCTGGATTAAGCGGGAGAAGATGGATGGATGGATGGATAATAATAATTCCCAATGATTCGGTCTTGGTGTCCTTCATCATGTCTTGGTGTCAACTATCATGTAAACCTTCACCCTCATCTACAGTTTTCTAGTATTTGTTCAAAAAAACACACACATAAAACACAATAATAATCTGAATTCTCAGTGATTCCGTCATGGTGTCCTTGGGCAAGACACATCATTTCCACTGCCCACTCCAACCACAATATCCAATCCAATCCACTTTATTTATATAGCACATTTCATAAACTGAAAGCGTTTTCAAAGTGCTGCACAAAACCATCATTTAAAATAAACAAATAACCACAGAAACTGTTTAAAATAAACAAGTAATCAAATGCCCTACCAGTGTGCATACAAATAAATATACCATAAAATAATAAAAACAAAAAAAGATAAAAACACACAAAAAAAATGAATAAAAAATAAATACTCTAAGAACAATAAAATAATAAAAAACCCTAGAATAGAATAAAAGACACAGAGGACCACCCAACTCACGCGGTGTTAAAAGCCAGAGAATAAAAGTGGGTCTTAAGACGAGACTTAAAACACCACTGTGGGAGCTGCTCGGACGTGGGGGGGGCAGGGCGTTCCATAGTTTAGGACCAACCACAGAAAAAGCCCTGTCCCCTCTGGATTTAAGTCTGGTCTTAGGCACCACGAGCTGGAGCTGGCCCTCGGCCCTCAGACCTCAGAGCGCCCGCCGCAGTGTAGATTTGGATGAGGTCCGAGATGTAATCCGGGGCCAGTCCATTCAAAGCTTTAAAAACAAACAATAAAATTTTAAAATCAATTCTAAAATGAGCAGGAAGCCAGTGCAAAGACGCAAGAATTGGGGTGATGTGCTGGTGCTACAATACTGGAAGGAATGGACTGGAAGGGAACGTGCCTGGTCACGGCGTAATCACTATGCTGTAAACTTTTAACCTCACCTAAAATCTTCTCTCAGTTGAGTCGTCCTTCTGAAAAAAAATCATAAAAACTGCATAAGTGTTCAAATACATCCCGAAACATTCCCATGTATTCGTATAATCCTCGCCTTAGCCCGTAACGCCTGGTCGCCCATTTCGAGTTGAGACTTTTAAGAGGCAGCATTAGCGGTTTTACGGTAATAGTCAGTGTTTTCCCCGCGGCGCTCTTTTCAATTCCGCTCCCGAGATTTGGGACACTTTACCGCATGGACCCCGCTGCCCCGTAGAGCCCGATCACCGCTGGCTCCCTTCTCCCCCGCGCGCTGGTTTGATTCCGGGCGGAGCCGTGCTGACAGGTCATCCTGTTTATCCACGCGGCGTCGGGATGCTCCGGGTTTTTCCCTCTTGTTTTGGGTGGAGATGATTTCTGTGGAGAAGTGGAGGCGAGACCCCGCTGAGGAAATCGTGTAATGGGAGCAGAGGAAAGAGGAAAGAGACGGACAGTTTGATCAAATGTATACAGAAAGAAGAGTTGGTATGTGACATTTCTCTTCATCTAACCTGCAGAAACTGAAATCGTTTCTGTAACAAATGAATTAGACAACGCTGCTCGACGTTTGGGCATCGGTTTTGTGGTAACTTGTGAGGAATAGAAAATAGAATTGAGCTCAAAGCAGTGAAGTTGTATAAATTCAGGAGGAACTTGTCTGAACTGCTTCACTTTTCAGTTCTTTTTGTGCCTGCTGGCATTTTCAGTCGCCACAACAGTTAAATTACGATATGGGTCAATGACATATAAGGATTCTCAACAGGCACGTTTTTAAATATTAAAAAAAAAAATAGTTTAGCAAAAAATTCGCACTGTTTTTTTTAATGCAGATTAATCACACAATTTATTTATCATAATTTATTTTATAACACACATGCTCCTCTATGGAAAGCACGATGGTGACCTGAAAGGCGGTGCAGGTGATTAGGTCAGTGATCAGGTCCGTCCATACCCGGAAGTGAAGATGAGACTGTGACTGGTGCTCAGCGGCAAATTTCTCTTCCAAAAACTGCCCGACGGGACTTTAGATCAAACTGAGGTAGTTTGCAGATATTTGCAGTGATGAACTCTCTTTCCACAGAAGCACAAGTTTAAAATACCGTCTTAAAGCAAAACACGGGTTTGATTCAGCGGCAGCAACGACGCAACTTGTACCAACAACAAGCCGAGCGCGACAAACAACACTGGCGTTCACCCGCGGCAATGTTGCCAACAAAACTACCAGCGATAGAAAAATGTCAATAATCTAACTTTTTGATAATAAATTGCTTTTTTGTCAAAATATTTTGTTAACAGTTAATAATAATTAACTGTGATTAATCATGATTAATCAAAATTCTGAAGTGTGATTATCGGATTTAAAATATAATCGTTTGACAGCACTAGTTTCTGTTGAACTTTTTCAAATATTTCCAGTGTCAGGTCTGCAGAAATCTATGTTTAACATTTATATTAAGCATTATTAGTGTTTTTTTATGTACATGAATTGCCTATGACCTTAAAAAATGTCATGTGGTGTGACCGAGAATAAGCTTAAAATGGTTTTATTTTCTAAAACATTATTAGGATATTAACCTAAGTTGTGAGTAATATGAAGCGTATAGAAACAAACTGTTGCATTTCTGTAGATTTTTAATGCATATTGATATTTTCTTTTGCTCCAATATGACAGTCACCTGCTTGTGCTTAATGAACAAACTACTGCCCTGGAAAATGCAGCAAATGAAGAAAAATGCCTAAAGAACCATTCACCCAAGTCGATTTTATCTGTTATTAAATTTCCAGCCATAGAATTACTGCTGTTATTAGTGGCACCACATGACATTTTAATACTTAAGTACAAAAAACACAGTAAGGACACACATTTTTCAGTGCATTATAACTAACCAAAATATAAAGATGCTTTCTGTTCTGTTTTGGTTAAAAAAATTACATACTGGAGCTTTAAACTTTAAAAACCAGAACAATGCATAAAAAGACAAGAAAACATTTAAGACACAAAGAAAAACATATTGACCATTTGTTCAATAAACGCCTCTTTATCCTCTCCAAAACCCCACCCTCCGCACGTCTTTGGGGACCTGTGCTCATTACCGGCCCCTCCACCACCGGCCCCTCTGTCCCCTCCTCATTTGGCCCCGCTGAGCTCAAACATTGGGGCCAAATGGCTTTCAGTCGTGCCCTTATCCCGAATCTCGCCTTCCAATTAAAAGCAAATGGAAAAATGCCCTCCCTGCTCCTCCACTGGTCCCTAGGCAGCCCGTCCCCAATCTGAACCCCACCTGCTCAAACACGGCGGCAAACAAGGGCCCTCCACAATAGACTGCAGTGTGTACATAAGCTTTAGTGCGTCTTAATTATTCATAGTTTAACATTCATCTCCATATTGTCTTAAGCTAATGTTAGATGTGTTTAAGGCTGGTGTTTGACGGTGCTTATGCGATTATGGCTCGTAAATATCTGTTTTTATTGGCCTGAAGTTGTATAAGCAGCAGTTGTTCTAATATAAGTAAGATTGGAAACAGGGTTAGAGTTTTAAATGGGCAATGATTTCACACCACATCACATTTGGAAATAAACAAGGGACTAAAACTGTAATTAAATCTGGATTTGACCAGAACTAAATGAGGATTAAAGCAGGAGCAGACCAGGACCAAACTAGGACTAAAACAGGAGTAAACGAGGACTAAGACGCCGCAGGGCGCCAGTCGTGTCCTTAGGCAAGGCACATCACCCGCCTAGTATGAAAGTGGTGTGTGTGTGAATGGTGGTGGTGGTCGGAGGGGCCGATGGTGCAGATTGGAGCCTCGCTTCCGTCAGTCTGCCCCAGGGCAGCTGTGGCTACAACAGTAGTTTACCACCACCGGGTCTGGAGTGAATGAATAATGCTCTGTAAAGCGTCTTTGAGTGTCCAGAAAAGCGCTATATAAAACTGATGCATTATTATTATTATTATTATTATTATTATTATTATTATTATTATTATTATTATTATTATTATTATTATTATTATTATTACTAAAGCAGGACTAGGCATGACTAAAGCCATAGCTAAACCCAGCCTAGCCCAAAACTAAACTTGTAACTAAACCTGGACTAGATCAGGACTAAACTTGTAACTAAACCCATAAGTAAACCTGGACTAGACCAAGACTACACCTGTAAATAAACCTGGACTACCCCAGGACTAAACTTGTCTAGTCCTGGTCTAGTCCTGACTGAATCAGGACTCGACCAGACCTAAACCAGGATTAAACTCATAACTAAACCTAGACTAGACCAGGACTAAACCTGTAACTTAACCTGGACTAGATCAGAACTAAACCAGGACTAAAGCAGAATCCAGCCAATCAGGACTGATTGAACCGGGCTCAAACTAAGGCCAAAATATGACAACTGAACACATCCATAATTCTTTGAGTTTACAGGGGTAACAGGACTGTCTAACAGATCCCCCCAAACGTCACAAACTATGCAAAACCAGGGCTGTTCTAGCAGCCGTCCAACCAGACCAGTTACATTATAGACTTGATACAGAAAACAAATAAATAAATATTACACACTGGTATGCATGAAACATTTCTTACACATTATGCTGCATGAAAAAGCACATGAATAGAGCAGACCACAACAACGTGACAATTCCTTTTTCTACGGAAAATACATTGCACCCATAGAAACATCAACAACAACACAATGTAATGCTGATAACCGGGATTTAACCAGCAACTTTCAAATTACTCGCTGGAAAATTCCACTTAACTGAACTCTAATGCAAAAGGACATAGTTGGACCCCGGCGGCTGTGGATGAAGCACAAAGAACAAAGCACACGAGTCTATTCTATTCAGCATTAGAATTGCAATATATCTGTTTGAACAACCTCTCCTCTTTCTACCTCTTCATACGCACTTGACTTGTGTGCGGTCTGACTCATCCAAAACACACGTCAAAGCTTTCGTTGCATTTAATTAGACTGCGGATTTGATCCAGGGGCCTCTCATTGAAATTCACCCGGGCTCGGTGCTCGGGGCTGGGGTACAGAGAGCCGGCTCACTGACCTTCACAGCCAGAGATGGATTAAACGTTGCGAATGGTAGAACGCAGACTGTCCTCCCACTTAATAAGCTGAAAATGATGATTAATCTGGGCCAAAAGCGACGGCGGGACTGGTCTATGCATGGTAAAGAGGCCGAGTCAGCTGGGACCTTGGGGGAGTCTGTGGGGACCCTGCACCCACGGGAGAACTAAGAACTACCTCTCCTTTTAAAATTCCAGTCTTTTTCCTTTGTTTTCTTTTTATGTGGGGTTAAAACGGTGAAATCATAAGTTCTTAACATACATTTTCACTTTTCTCACTTCCTTCGGAACAATGAATTCTAAATGGTCCCATAAAATTGATTTCTTGGCATTTCTAATGTTCCCTGAGAGTTGGCTTATGCTTTATTGTAATTTTCTGGTATATTTACGTAGAAATAAAACTCTAGACACAATTTTCCAGCCCGTAAACACTACAAACACTTGTTACCATGACACCCAGGCTGCTAAATATCTGCTAAATGTTTGTTTTTCGTAGCTCATGCCAATTCCCGCCTGCAGGGGGAGCTCCAACACAAAATAACAGTAGCTCAAATGGTAGCTATTTGTCCGCTGATCCAAAGGTTAAACGTCCTGGTAGGTCCACTGACTCACGGGTTGGCGGTGCGATTCCAGCTCCCACAGATAAATGTTGTTGTTGAGACACTGACGTCACCTTCAGTGTCTGTGTACACTGGTGTATGAATGAGTGTGTGAATGGGTGAGTGGTCCCTTTGAGTGACTTGAAGGTGGAAAAATGGTAAATCAAAATTGAAGTGACCCTTTAGCAAATCTATACACTTGAAAATAGACAACATTATTTGAACTTCTGTCATCAAAATTATGTATAAGAGTCAATAAAGACAAATAAAAAAAAATAAAATATGATGCACATTTGATCTGATATTGTTGCAGGGACATTAAACCACCAACTTTCAGTATTAACGAATGAACATGTTACAATAATGGTAATATGAAACGGGGAAGGGAGAATAGAACCATGAACCTTAAGCCAAGCGTACACTGTGCGATTTTTGGCCCTTTTTGAGCCAATTTTTCATTCATTCATGTAACTGTTTTTGGTTTAATCGGATGTTGTGTTTTGTGTAGTATACATGAGATGACAAGAACCGATTCATACCTCACGACCAGCTCCTGATCGGCAATTGTAGGTCAATCAAAAATATGGCACAGTGTACACCCGACTTTAGATGTGCCATTAGAACACATCTTTTCCAGTGACACAATTGCACTGTGTATCTGTGAGAGCAGGACTCAAATCCCCAAACAACTGCTGCTACTTTAATCCAAAGAAAGATGTAAAAGTGCTTAGAACAGTTATTTCTTCATGTCGTCTGCACTGAAACAGAGCAAAGGATCATGGTCTATGTAGTTCCCTCTGTTTTTTTTACCTATTTCTGCATCAGAACTGTTCATTTAAGCAAAGAGACTTGGGATTCGATATATGTGATGGTCCACGATATTATTGTGAGACCTTTGATGATACGATATCACCAGATTCACGTTATTGTTACGTTTAGGGCTGAAATGATTCATCGAGTTAATCGATTAAATCGATTAGAAAAATGCATCGATTATTTTTTTTTGCCTCGATGCTTCGTTTTATTTTCATACCCCCCGCGATGTCCCGAACATTTTGTGGTAGTGGTAAAGTTTCCGCACGACCACTGCACTTCACTGTACACAAAACAGCGCGTGGATTGTGTCTTGTCGCGTACACTCCGTGGACCGTGCTTCCTCCTGTGCCTCTAAACCACAACTCACACCAGGACTAAGCCAGGTCTAAAGCAGGTCTAAACCAGATCTAAAACCAGGACTAATCCAGGTCTAAAACCAAACAAGAATTTGCAGGAGTTGGTTGCTACATTTATGTAGTTTTAAAAATCATGACAATATCAAGTAATCCAAAGTATTCAGATTACGTTATTCACTTTACGTAATTTAATTGATTATGTCACAAACTACATTTTGGGGAATGTAATCTGTAATCTGTAGGGGATTACATTTTAAAAGTCACCTTCTCAACACTGATGCTACAACATCTAAACACAAAGCACCCGTACATTACATCAAGTGGAAAAGAAACCGCGACCCAGCAATAATTACGTTTTTCATGTCCAAAACACATGTATCTGTCAATGCACGTGGTGTGTACTTAACATGTGCAAAGTAGACGTGACAATAACAAACGATTACTCGAACAAAATAATCGACAGGATAATCGATTACTGTAATAATCGATAGCTGCAGCCCTAGTTACATCCCTATGGACTAGATGTTCATGACTTAGGGGAGAGACTCAAACCATCAACCTTCTAGTAACCGGGCCAACCCTCCTACACCAAAACACTGCCTTCTACCCCATCTTCGACTCACTCTTCAGACCCATTATCCACTCCGCTCGTAAGGGTACAACGGCGGGACAAAAAGCTTCTGACGATAACTCAATTCCGAGCGATTCCGTGCCATTTGAACCTCCGGAAGTGGGGTCAGCGCTGTGGGATATTGATGATCTTTGGAGAGAAAAAGTCCCTCCCCTCTCCTCCGTGGGCCCGTTAGCTGGCGCGTGATTGATTGGGGCCTTCATAATTAGCAGGCCCTAATTGAATTAAAGTGCAATTTAACGATACAGTGGGCAGAGACACAGGGAGACATGTCAGAGATAGTACAGGCAGGGCTGCTACCGAGCATGATGGATTCTGCACAGACCGAGACAATGGGGGACACGAAGAAGACAGCAATTCATGTCAAAGAGAAAAACAGAAAGAAAAAACATAAATAAACAAGTATTCATTTTAATTTGAAAGGTTTAAAGGTCCTATATTATGCAAAATTGACTCTTGTGAGCTTCAAGTCATGTCAGAATGTTGTTTTCTCGTCAAAAACAGACCTGGAGTTGTGTTTTGTTTCATTCATGCTTCAGTCGTGTTTGAGTAATCCTTTATTATGAGTCTGTCTGCATCTCTAAAGCTCAAAATGCTCTGTTCCACCTTGTGATGTCATATAGTGATAGTTTTCAAGTTAACATCTACCTTTTATGATTTATTCAGTAGAGATTGGCAATTCCACGTCTGAAATCATCCAAATGATTCTAGAGAAGGTGACTGGAGTTTAAAAACGCAGTGGAGCAGAGTATCAGTGTTGTGAAAAATGAAAAAGCTGAATCAGTGCATCCTGAGGAGAAAGTATTACTCGAGTGAGAGCAACTGTCTGAAGAAAATATCTGATTTATGATGTTGAAATGTAACTCAAAATAATAATCATAATCATAAATACAACTTCAGGAGGGTAGATTAGAATTCAGTTTTGCATAACAAGTCTTATATTACTCAAAATGGACTCTTGTGAACGTCATTACCTCCTCAAAAACGTACAGCTGAAAAACAAAACGTAAAACTGAAGTACTTACCACCACATGCTTCTGCAGATTTGATGTGGAGGTTTTGAGCGCTGATAGCTCTGTCCAGCGGGGCAGGCACATTTTGCATTGCATTATTATGTTATTCCCTATTTATACGTTTGAGGTTTGGCCAAGGGTTTCCTTTGCTTTCTTCTTGAGAATTATTCAGTGCACCTTCTCTTGAATATCGTCCATGATGACCTCTGTCTCTGGCTCGGCACCAGCATCGTCCAAGCTGATCCAAGACAGACTGACGATTCTGCACAATGACTGTACGTTCTATCGTGAAAATGATGCATGTGGAAACCTGTGCAATTTCCTTTCATTTCCGGCAGATTGTTTTTTTTCCGCATTAAATTTTTTTCCCTCTATCAATCTGAGTTTAGTAAAATACTCAAAGTGCTCAAAATGTTCTCAGGTAAAAAGTAAAATCACCTGTTTCAAAAACGACTTAAAAAATTACAAATTTCCATTAATAAAAACTATTCAGTTACAGTAATGTGAGTAAATGTAATTTGTTACTTTCCACCCTTGTGCTGAAGTAACTCTTTATTATTCGTCTGTCTCCATCTCCAAAGCTCTAAATGCTCTTGTGATGTCATGAAGCGGTAGTTTTGAAGTTTACAGCTACATTTGACCTTTAGTTCAGTAGAGATTGACAATTCCAGATCTGAAATCACCCAAATGATTCTAGTGACAGTATATGGAGTTTAAAAACACATTGGAGCACTTTCTGAGAATGTCTTGAGAGAAGCACTCAGCCTAAATCTGCAGGGTTTGTGTGCTAAACATGTGGGAATGAAACGAAACACATCTCCGGGTCTGTGATGAGGAAACAACATTAAAACAGAGATCAGAAAACAGTGTAACAGGGGACCTTTAAATATAATAACTCTTTTTGTTGGAAGGACCTTCAAACCACTCCAGTTAGAATCTATAGAGTGCAGACATACTAAAGCCGGTATATTGTCTCTCAGATGTCCCTCCCTCTCTCCTGTCTACTCACTGTGTCCTCCTGATGTGGACAAACGTGGCTTCTGTCCCTGATGTAATTTACCTAACAGCATCAGAACCTGTCTGGCACTGAGCAAACCCCACTAAATCAGCCCAAACAGCTTTACGGGGCTCCACTCCTGTCACTGCCACAGCGCTACCAGAACAGAAGGCTTAAAGCCAAAGTTCTACAAATACGGCTTTGACTTTGACGAGAAAATCGAGTTAAAAAAAACAATAAAAGAAATAGAAAGAAATAACTACACGACCGGTCAAACGTTTGGATATAGCTGATCATTCATTTTTAACTTGATTATTATTATTTTCCTTCAGATACGTGCATAAGACATTGAATATATGAAGATATGAATTAGATACTGTATATGGAGATATTTGGTAAAGTAAAATGTGAAATAACTTTACTAAATATCTTCCTACAAAGCAAAGGGTGGATACGTTGAGGATTTTATTATTACACATATATTTAAAAAAAACATTGAATGAGATGTGTGTCCAAACGTCTGACTGGTACTGTACGTTTTTATTCTAAATTAAAGTTAGTCCAAACCCATTTACAGTTATTTTTAGGGTGTAGGTCCCAACAAATAACATTTTAGATCGTTTTTATTGTCCCCATAAGGAAATTTGCCCCCTGCATTTAAATAACCCACAGATTGGTGGAGTGATTCCGGCTCCCACAGATGAATGCTCCTGGTGTGTCCTTGAGCAAGACATGTAACCACCTCCTTCACCCTTGAAGGTGGAATAAACGCTATATAAAAATGTGAACAAAGGAAGTGTTTTGCCTAAGGACACAATGACAGAACATGATCCAAGCGGGAATTGAACCTCCAAGCTTTGGGCTCTAACCACTGTGTCACTTTGAACCACTTTCTTCACTGGGTTAGGGTTTAGGGTTTAAGGTTTAGGGTTAGGGTTTATGGTTAAGGTTTAGGGTTAGGGTTAGAGTTTAGAGTGAGAGTTTAGGGTTAGGATTTAGGGTTAGAGTTAGAGTTTAGGGTTAGGATTTAAGGTTAGGGGTTAGAGTTAGGGTTAGAGTTAGAGATTAGGATTTAGGGTTAGGGGTTAGAGTTAGGGTTTAGGGTTAGACCAGAGCAGTGCGACCCATCTCCAGATCTTGAGCTAGTCTTGGTCAGGAAGGGCATCCAGCATTAAAAACAAAAAAACAAAACATAATATTCAACCATGTGTAACCTTGAAGATAGATTTCTGGAATTACATCTCAAGAAATGCTAACAGTTACGCCTTTATTTATCCAAATAATAATGAAATAATCTCGTCTAATATATATTTCTTGCCAACCTAAAAGGACAACGTGCTTTTAAATCCATTCCAAGTCCATCTAATCTGGAACGCCGTCACCTCCCCTCGGACCTCGAGAGCCTCGCATCCAACATAAAACACGACACATGTCCCGCCACAACCTCCGCCGCTCCCCTTGGCGCCCAAACACACAACCCACCCCCACCATCCCCAGCTCCCCAGCAGACCAGACCGGCTTTGATCGCCGTCCAACTGCGCCGTTGACCGAGATTTTGCGTTGCCAAATGTTCCGATGAAACGTTCTCTTAAGAGGGACCAGACTCCTCGTAAATCAGCCGAATACATTTTTAATTGGGCCTTGAAATAACCATTAGCTTGCATCATCGAGGAGGGGAGGGGGGTAACATCATAACAATATTGCGCGGATAAGAAAGTACGGCGAAAGTGGATTTGCGTTTTTGCTGACAACCCTTAAGTGGCATTTAGGGGACGTGCTCGGCGAGGATGGATCAGGTCATTAAGAGAGGCTAACAAGTTTATCTGCGAGCATAGCCTTTCAAATTCCCCCTCCGTTCAGGGCATAAATGTAAATAAGTGTCCGGCGCTGGTCGTCATGGTGACATATGGGCTGTTGTAATGGCGTTGGGAGTCGGGGAGGGTTTAGGTATAAGGTTCGTGGACAGGGCTAACGGGAGGTCAATGGGTCTAAGCAAGGTTCAATACAATTAAGAGGTATTTTAGATTGTAATTATGGAAGAATTGGAGTGATCACTAAAAACTAGGCTAGGAAAATGTAAGGTTAGAACTATTAAGGATTATTGATATACCTAAAATCAGATTTCGAGCAATGAAACGTCCAATTTAAGGGGCCAGTACATGATGATTCCCCGTGTATTTGAGGAAAAGTACAGTGTGTCCTGACCCAGTCCAGTTTTTGAGGTCAATTTACATCCGCCGTTTGCTGTCTGCGTCTAATTCTAAAGCGTTTTATTGTCTGATCATCAGGAAGTGTGTGTTAGCATGCTAGCTGATGGTGTCACAACAACAAAACTCCGCTCTAGTCCTTGAAAGTTGCAGACAGCGCTTATAAACTCATCGCGGTGAGTAATTGAGACGTTTGGAATGCACAAAGTAAGTGAGCTAGTTTTGGTTTATACAAATTTGCTTAAAAATGTAAAATAAAAGTAAAAATAAGGAACAGTGGCTTTAATAACAAAATTAATAGTAATACGATAATATACATAGGGAAATGTGAATGGAAGGGGGAAAAATGCAAATGTTTTTTTTAAGAATTGTGGGGAAAATAATATCACAAAATCTTACATTGCAAATGGTCAATGAATTGTCCATAATAGCAAGAAAGTTAAGTAAGTAAAATAAGTAAATGAGTAAGTAAAATAAGCAAGTAAGTAAATAAGTTTGTAAAATAAGTAAGTAAAATAAGTAAATAAGTTAGTAAAATAAGTATGTAAGTAAATCCATCAGGGACAGTGCAATATTATTTGCACCTACGCTTTGGGGAATATGCAGTGCTGCTCATAGGTAGGCTCCAGGGAAGGTGCAATATTTTTGAGCACTTACAGTGAACAGGTTTCAGGGAATGTGCAATACTGACTTTTACACTTTTTAAGCCCCAGGGAATGTGCAAAAATATGCTAATTATGGGAATGGTGCAATATTATGTATGAACTGATGTGTCCACTGTGTGTGTGCTGTTTGTTGTGTGTCTGTGTGCCAGGAGTACCCCTGTCCCAAGACAAATTTCTCCCAAGGGAGACAATAAAGGCTAATCTAATCTAATCTAATCTAATCTAATCTAAATAAGTTAGTAAAATAAGTATGTAAGTAAATAAGTTAGTAAAATAAGTAAGTAAAATAAGTAAATAAGTTCATAAAATAAGCAAGTAAATAAATAAAATAAAATAAATTCCACCTCAAATGCACACAAAAAAAATTTCCCCAGTTACGTACTACTGATATGTACATTCAATTATTCCATTAAAAAAAAACACCTTAGCAACATTTAATTTTGCCATACATATAAAATAACTTCAAAACATTTTTATTTATTCATGTATTTTTTATAATCACATCAGTCCGAATTTTCTTTGAATCCGTCCCTGTTGTCCAGACTATTGAGTTGAGTTGACATCATTTGTTTTTCCACTTTAGGAGTCCATAACTGCAGATGCGCATGAGCGTAGCCTGCGCAGACATGGAAACACAGCTGTAATTGTTCACACAGGTCAAAAATGCTTTATAATGACTCTATTAAAGCCATTATAAAGATTAGGAAAGCGGCGCGCCTTGGTATGTGCCCCATTGTGCACTATTCAGGAGCGTTCTTTTCACAGAGTTTAGTGGCCGTGCATTAAGTGAAGGTAATGAGGGTGCAATTACAGCTCCTTAACCTTTGTGTGAGCAAAGAAAAAGCCCCACCATGCAGCTATTCACACATAGATTTTTATATTATTATATTTTTTTAACACACTTTGAGAAAACTAATGTACTTGTAACACAAATGAACCCCGTGTCTTTTATATATCTTTACGTTTAGAATTTTTAGCTTGAAAACTTAACCCTGAGCAGCAATGTGGTGTTTTAAACTCCATACACCTTCACTAAAATTATTTGGATGATTTCAGCACTGGACTTGCCAAAGGTAGTAAAAGTTAGATGAAAACTACCACGTCATGACATCACAAGGTGGAACAGAGCATTTTGAGCTTTGGAAAATGAAACAAAACACAACTCCAGGTGTGTTTTTGAGGAGGTAACAAGATTCTAACCTGGTTCAAAGCTCACAAGAGTCAATTTTAAGTGATTTTAACAATAGTTTGAGAACAACGTATGCAAAAAAGCATTCAAACTCCCATGCATGCATACTCATGTTGTGTCATTAGGCAAGGCACTTCATCAAGCTTGTCTCTTCTGCCTGGTTACTTTCCAAGCAAATATTTATTGTGTAATATACAGGGTGTCCTGAAAATCATTTAAAATCAAGTATCTTGAAAACTACTAAGTCTAGCTCAGTGATGATGTTGATGCTGGTCTACCACATCCTTTAGCCTTGCATTAGCACCTTCCTCTTTACATTTTTGGTACCAAGTCCAAATTTGTTTGCGAGTGAGTGAGGTTTTTCCAAATTTTGCATTGATGGCTGCAGTTTTGGGTGACTGTGTGTGAGGGAGTGAACTGAAACAGAACAAAAATAAAACATTGAATATAAAACCTTGATGTTTCTATAGATTCTGTGAAAATTTGAGGTTATTTCAACAAGAATAGCCCAAATTAATGGCCTATGAAAAGATGTACATTTTTTGGGACACTATTATAGACTGCTTAGACATAGTGAACATGGGGCGGTTCCAGCTCCATCGGCTCCAGTTGATTTTACATTACATTTTGGTCTTAAAATGTTCGTATTAATCCACTCTACATGATCCTGGTGTTTTTATTTCACTATTTTATCTGTAAATAATTTCATATTCCTAATGGACCTGGCTCCAAATTCACCTCTATAACTCCGAGCCTCGATGAGCTTCATTTGACTGGAGCTGGACGCTATGGATGACGTCACACTCCCTTAGTCCACTTCTTTATACAGTCTATCCCATAACCCATTCTCCTCCAGACACAACAACTGAACTGAACGGTCCATCGTTTTTGTTTTTTCACTTAAAGCCGAGCGTACACTGTGTGATTTTTGGTCCATTTTGAGATGATTTTTCACCCATGCAACTGTTTTTGGGATGTTTTTGGGACTTTTGACTTGTGTGTCGTGCTTCGTGTAGTATAATTTGGCAACGAGAACCGATGAATACCTCACGACCAGCTCCTGATCAGCAATCGTAGGTCGCAAGAATATCAAACCTGCTTGAAATCCAGTTGCCTCTCGTGAGGGTTTCGCACTGTTGAAGTCGTTCGTATAGTCTGAGAACATGAATCGTGAGCTGTGATTTTTTAAACCCTGTAATTTGGTTATAGAGTTTGAGCCGGAGCCGAGTGAAACGATCAAAAATATTACACGGCGTACGCCCGGCATCAGTCCTGACCTTTGGCTTTCGTTGTTGTCTCGTTATCTAAAGTCTGTCTGTTTGACAGCTTCGCACATGAAGCTGTCACACTTGAGGAGGAAGGGGAGGGGCCACTGGCATCACATGACGCCGTCGGCCTTGACCTTTGACCTTCTCCTTGTTAGACCTGATTCTAGGCCCCGTCCCAGCTGCGTGTGGATTGGCCCGTAGCTAAAATCAGCACATCCGCCGCACATGACACACGCGTGGAGTTTGATTTTGGACGTGTCTGACAAGTCTTCAAAAACACCTCGGCTTCCCCACCCCTCCCCTTGGTCTTTTATTTGTATTTATTTAATTTTCTGACAATTTTAGACCAGAAATAGATATGAACGAATTAATAAAACATAAAATGATTCAATGTTCTAATGTAGTTTCCTCATCACAAACAGACCTGGAGTTGTGTTTTGTTTCATTCATGTTTAACACACAAACCTGCATATTTAGGCGTAGGAGTTAGGAGTTATTCTCTAAAACAACACTCTGTTCCACTTTGTGATGTCATGTAGTGTTACAGGAAGCGCTCCACTGTGTTTTTAAACTCCATACACCGTCACGAGACTCAATTTGGTAATTTCAGCCCTGGAATTGGCAAACTCTATTGAAGTAAAAGGTCAAATGTAGCTGTTAAAACTACAGCTACGTTTTACAGCTGAAAACTACCACTTCATGACATCACAAGGTGGAACAGAGCATTTTGAGAGTTAGAGATGTACACTCAAACATGTGTGAATGAAACAAAATACAGCGCCACGTCTGTTTTTGAGGAGGTAACATCTTTCTAAGCTCACAAAAGTACATTTTGTGCAATATCGGACCTTTAAAATTGTTATAAATAAATACTTGCTTGAATAGAACCACATCTGATTTAAAGAGGGGATATTTTTGGCTTTCTACTATGTTACAACATTGTTCCGTCATCAAAAACATGCCTGAAGAGGTTGTAGATGTCATCCATGCATGCTTGAGTAATCTAGTGATCTTTCCCGTGCTCTATTCAAACCCTTCTTACTGTTAGCTGTGAGATTCTGTGCAATGCTCCGTCCACAAGCCTAGATTACCCATGCTCCCACATGCCAACACTCCATAAATATACAAAAGTATAAGACAAAACAATAGACTACAACTTCACAAACCTGGCGCGATGTGCGGTAGCTTCATTAGCGGGTGAATATAGCATTTTCAAAACAATAAAACGTAACATGGTGATCTAAATACGTTATGTGTTAGCAGTAAATACCCCAGAGAAGTAAAAATACCCCTCTTTAAGTAAGTCCTTGTACTCTCCAAACACCTCCAGCTCAGAACTCTTGAACTGTATCTGAGATATGACATAGTTTTTTTTTTTTCCTTTTGGACATGTCTGACAGCTCTTCAAAAACACCCTTTGTCCTGTGCTCAGAGCAAAGGGAGAGAGAGACTCACCCTACAGACCAGGCAGCTGCGAATATCAACATCTGTCATTTCTTATTGAAATTAAATACAAAATGAAGAGACATAATAATAATAATAATAATAATAATAATAATAATAATAATAATAATAATAATAATAATAATAGTAGTAGTAGTAGTAGTAGTAGTAGTAGTAGTCTATGTCTGTTTTGTTGTTTTTTTTGTTTTTTTTTGCAAAACAGAAAAAAAAAAATCCCAGTTTGCCCCACAATGAAAGCAATTGTGTAAGTGTGATGTCACCCATATCGTTTGGCTCCAGTCAAATGAAGCTCATCGAGGCCTTCAGTTATCGGGCAAAAGGAGCGATTTTGTCTATAGTTGTTCAAGTGCACAAAATGGAATTTTTGTTGCCTCTCCAAATCTCAATCATTTATCGTTCTTTCTAATTGTTTTATTTTTTTTATAGCATTTTTAACATATTTTTATTTGCACAACAGAAAGAAAATTCTTAGTTTGCTTCACAATGGAAAAAATACAAAAACATAACATGAATAAAAAATAAAAATACATTTGATAATGTGCATGTGCTTCAATCTGAATAAATAAGTACATTTCTATTTAGATTATGATAATAAACTATATAAAGAACTGAGAGTGATGTCACCCATATCGTACGACTCCAAGCAAATGAGGCTCATCAAGGCTAGTTGTAATTTTGTCTTTTTTTTTAACTGTTACCTGAGGAAGGTCCAGAGGGATCGAAACATTTTATCTATCAATAAAAGAAAAACCAGGAGTGAGACAGTGTGCATGAGTTTTCTTGAAAAACACCGTTTTAAACATTCTTTTATTTGCAAAACAGAAAGAAAAATATTCTTAATCTGTCCCACAATCGAAGAAATACAAAAATCAAATGAATTAATAAAAAATAAATAAATATATTAGCTTTTTTTCCATCAGAGAGAAGGTTTGATTAAAAATAAATCAAACTTAATGAACCTAAATGAATAAATAGAGCAGATTGTAAAAAAGCACGCACTCCGGGTTAGCGTCATAAGTGTTAATGGGACTTGGATGGGCCTCTCCTGTCCTGATGGTTCCATGGATCAACAGGGTGCTAAAAGCTCCCAGCGGACGCACAAGATGGAGGGGTTTAAAAGCGAAAGCAAGTGTCTAGAATGGTGAACGGAGAGAAAAATAGGTGGAGAAAGAGGTGTATTTTTAGCCTGCCTGGTCACTTGTGGATGCTTGTGAGTACATGGACAAGGGTACATGGTTTTACGGGGCCATTTTGAAACAGGAGCTTTTAACACCACCTCTGCTCAAAGGGTTAAAGACACTGGACTTGATTTTATTGTCTTAAAAATGTTAAAAAAAAATATCAGAACTCCATTTCAGTGGTCCAAACATTTTCCTCAACGCATTCGGAGCGTCCTAATTATGCACCTCGATGAGTTTAAGTGCTTTTCACAACTTCAAAGGCCAGAACAAGCTTTTGCCATCAAGTTACTGCTAACGACAAATTTTTCTTGGCCCTCCGGCTTACAGGTGAATTGACCTAAAAGTACTTTTTACTGAACGTATTTTGAAAATCTACCTTGATAAATCCAATATTTAAAATGTATTGTGTGGTTTTGAGGGTCTTAGCATGAATAAAGGACTGATGGCACATTCTGACAATGTTAAACATGCATATATTTCAATTATTCAGTGTATGGACCACCACTCTATTACCCTCGATCGGCCCTCTGCTTCGTCTGTGTGTAGATTTGTGGCCCTTGGTGAAAAAAGTTTGGAACCCAAACCTCAAGAGCTGCTTTTACAACATATCTTTACGGGAGCAAGACAAAACTGACTTTATTTCATGGGAATTTTGGTAACATTTATTGATACTTTGCAGTGAAATCACGCTGGGTGGGATTTCTACATGTGTCTACAGTATATGGCGGAATGTTCAGCAGTTACCGTGGTAACACAGTGAACACATTAGCAAACACTCCCAAAAAGTTTAAAGATAATCTGAAACCTCAAAATAAATTTTATTTAAACAGCATATATTCAGGAGCCTGTGATCATTACATGCATTCATTGTCCTGTATTGGACTGTTTGATTTTCAACACAAAGATGAGAGTGACTGTTGGTTAATGCTCGGTAGCTTCTGACTAATTTTTATATGAGATAGTTCCAGCTAAGATAGTTCTTTTTTTGTCAGATTGTGTTCAAATAAAGCACAGATTAAAGTCTAACTTGAGTAAAAAAAGCTTTAGACAGAACCCTTGTCAGACGCCTTTTCTACAACATAACTACACCATACAACAACAATTTCAGGCACTCCATTTAAATGCAACTCTCTGGACTATAACACACCAGTATTTAAGCATATAGAGGGTCACGGCAATGTCGAGAAGCTTTTGTTCCTCGCTTTAAATCATAGCACTTTGAGTCAATTGTATTTAAAAAAAACGAAGAAGAAAAACTTTGTACGTCTTGGAGAGGTTCTGAGCACACGTCCTTGGCACAAATGAATGAGGAGGAGGCGAGGGGCCATCATGGAGCCTGTATCAAGGAGAGGACACTTAAGAAAGTTCTTTGGCTTTCCTCGAAATGTCATCGTGTTTGGAAAGCAATCTACGCCTGATTTACAGATAACGCTATGTCATTTTCTCGCTCCTATTTCTGACTTTTTCGGTTTTCGGTGTTTCTGTGACTTTATCTCGCCTGTCTGCTCCTCTACTGCTCAGTATTCTGCGTATTTTCGGGCTGCTACCTCAACCTTTTTTCTTCCGCACGTGTACCGGTAATGCAAATGCGAAATGTCATCTATTGTAGCTTATTTTTACAGAGTTGTTCAATGAAAAATGAAAAAAAAAGAAAAGATATATGAGGCTAGAGAATGTATGTAAGCGTAAAGGTGCACTCTGGAACTTTTCCGATGGAGGGTCCGCTATCTTCTTGTTTCCATGGAGATGTTGCTTTGTCTGGAATGTCCCGGTATGGCTTTAAACGTATCCGTATCGCATTTACGCTATAACGTGGGTTTTTATTGACTTAAAAACTTGGGGTCTTATTGTGAGTGGTCTCGCCTCTCCACAGATCTTACATTTAACTTGGCCAAATAGCATCACCAGCCGTTTGCGTGGATATAAATAAGGGTAATGCCATACTGTGGAACATTTGTGGGACATGCTGTTGATAAATCCTTCCAATTTCTTATTTGGACCCCCAAAACATGCCCTTCATTCATCACAAGCGATGAGCCCTTTATCTCTGCTTGCGGCTTTATTTAGCTAGAAGGGGCAGCACAGAGACACAGCAGTTAGCGCTCGTCTCACAGCAAGACGGTCCTGGGTTCGACTCCCAGCTGGCGTGGGGCCTTTGTGTGTGAAGTTTGCATGTTCTCCCTGTGCCTTTTGTCAGTTCATTGAGTTTTCGTAATCCAATAGTTGGTGTTTATGTAAAAATGTCCAGGGTTGCAAGTTGGGTCAGGGTGGGTTGGGTGTCTTGCCCAAGGACACCATGAAAGCACTGTAAGCAGGAGGGGTTGGACTGTCAGTTTCTGCCAGTGCATTTCCAAGCTAATTCAGTTACTGTTTTTACTTTAGTGCTACTCAGTTCTTTCAGCACCTTCCTAAAGGCGGGTTTACAGCCCAGCGTCAAGCTTCTGTGCCAAAAGTTTGCTGTTCCGAGCTGTTTTACTTAAGGCTGCCACTCACTACAACAGAATGTGCCTGATTTTGACTGTCAGATCGTAACCACCAAACATCAGCAACTCTACGGAAACAACCAATAAAACAGAGCGTCTGGGGCAGTGAGTGAGTGACGAACACAGAGGCGCTACATAGAAACTTGGGATAAAGCGAAAATAATGAGAAGACTTTATTCCTCAGCTCTCGTAAAGTGGTCAATTTAAAGTGCAGCATCTCACCCACATTATCCATAGTAATTGTCCTCCGGAAATAATGACATCCACTCCACAAATCCGTGGTGTGAATCCAGTTTGAGGCGTTCTTTAAAAATAAAAAGACGAGATAGTTCCTCACGTGTGTCTGTTTACATCCACACAGCACATGGATCGAGGTGAAGCTGCAGATTAGCGACAGTGACTCTACTTCCTGTGGACTTTATCACCATTTATGCTTTAAAAATCCTGTATCTGAAGTATTGCTTCACATCTCACAAATAATAATAACACAGTTTTGACTTGTGTCTAAACTAGAAATGCAGAGCTCTGATCTTTGAACACTTCAGAGTCTCAGAGCGAGTGGTTTTACTGTAGACAGGAAACAGCTGACGCCATCGCGCTCACAACTTTATATCCTGTGTCCGCAGACAGATCCCGCTGCAGTTTTTGCGATCGGAGATTTTAAGTCTCATGAGTTTCTCCTCGTATCTGTGGAGTGCGCTTTTGTCGCATGTTTAAAACATTGCTTAAGACTGAAATATCCTGTAGTGTGTGATGAACTTTAGTTGTCCATATAGTCTTTGTTAATCAACCAGTCATAGCTCTTTTATTTGGTAGAAATTCAACACATGGTACATTTCAGGCCAAGGTGATCGTACATGTCGTGTACGAGAAACACCGCAAGCTTTCTCATTGGCTCTCAGAGGGTTCTGATTCGCTGTCAAGTGCGTCACAGGGCTCGATTGGCTGTTGGAATGTTGGGGAGCTGTGCAGCCCAGCCACATAGATTTGACTCAGAACTATAAACCAGCCTTGATGCGTCCTACCACACCCTCCACCCTCCACCACCACAAATACATAACCATTTCATCTCAGCATATCTTCATTTACAGAACCAACCTTTTGGCATTTGGTCGTCTTAAAGGTTGTCCCGATAATAGACCCCACTTGGGACACGGGACCTGACGCAAAATTCAAATCGGTCACCTGCGTTTTCTTAAATAAATTCACTTTCTCCTTTCCCACTCCCATGATAAATAAACACCCCGTAGACTCTCCCCGGCAGCCATTTTGTGTCATCCGAGATATGCCTGTTTCTCAAAGGGACGAGCGCATTTCCATAAAGCGACGCACCTGCTTAGATACGCTTGACATTTGGGGGAAGTGGGAGAAGACGAAAGGTCAGGGGTCGGGCAGGAAATAGCGTTGGCTAACAAAGCGTTTGAGCAGAGGTGTCTGCGCTGACGCGGTAGTGGCTGGATCCTGACAGGTCTGGGGACGAGCTATTTATAAGTCCTGGATTTGAATACTGTTTTGGGTGGAATATGGAAGATTGTTCAGCTTGAGGGGGGGAAAAATCACACCTGGAATGAATTTTGAAACAATTGTATGTACATTTGGGTTCTAGTACTATTACTACTACATATACGAGTATTTGCAATGTTAGTGGAAGTAGTTGTCTTAGTATTTGTAGTAGTAGCACTCAAAATCATGTAAGCAACACAAAATTAACAAATGGAAAAAAAACAGGAAAAAAAAGTGAAAAATAATTGTACATACATTTGCATTCCAATACTACAAATACTAAGACTACTACAGTATTTGTAGTATTAGTGGAAGTTGTAGTCATCTTAGTATTAGTATATGTAGTAGTTGAAGTCATAGCACTCAAAATCATGTAAGGAACACAAATGGAAAACAGAAAAAAATACATAGATGTGAAAAATAATTGTACGTACATTTGGGTTTCACTACTACAAATACTAAAACTGCCACTTAGTGTTTGTAGTATTAATAGAAATTGTAGTCGTGTTAGTATTAGTAGTTGTCATTGTATTAGTATACGCAGTAGTTGGAGTAGCACTCAAAATTGTGTAAGGAACACAAATGTAAAACAGAAAAAAAGTAAGAAAAATATAATAATTCTACATAAATTTGGGTTCCACTACCACTACTACAAATAATAAAACTACTACTTAGTGTTTGTAGGATCAGGGGAAGTTGTAGTCATGGTGGTATGAGTAGTTTTATTAGTAGTAGTAGTAGTAGTAGTAGTAGTAGTAGTAGTAGTAGTAGTCTTTGTATTAGTATACAAATACAAAAAAATGTATACAGTACTAAATTCAATCAATCAATCAATCAATTAAATACTGTCCCACTTTAACTGTGGCTTTTAACTGTGTGTTTTAAATCGTACTTAATTTGTTTATGTTATTGTAAGTGTCCAGAAAGGCGCCTAATAAATAAAATGTATTATTATTATTATTATTATTATTATTATTATTATTATTATTATTATTATTATTATTATACGTAGTAGTCGAAGTGAAATTGTAGTGGTAACAATCATGTAACATAAAATTAACAAATAAAAACCAGAAAAAAATAGATATTAAAAATAACTACATACCATTACTACTACTAGAAATACTAAAACTACTACTTAGTATTTGTAGTATTAGTGGAAGTTGTAGTCATGTTGGTATGAGTAGTTAATTGTCTTAGTATTAGTATATGTAGTAGTTGAAGCAGTAGCACTCAAAATCATGTAAGCACAACACAAAACTGGAAAGTGAAAAACAGAAAAAAATTAATAGATATGAAAAATAATTAAACATACATTTGGGTTCCAGTACTACTACTACAAATACAAAGTAGCAGTCTTAGCATTTGAAAACGATGTAAGCAACACAAAATTAATGGGAAAGACATAAAAACATAAATACAAAAATACACAGAATTTTTTCTCTCCATGTTTTTAATGTATTTTTTGTGCTGAATTGATAGAAAAAATAGGTCTATGTTTTAAAAACGTTGGAATATTATGTGAAACCCAGTAACCTATATTATTATTTTTTGTATTCGATATCTGTTGGGCACCCAGACTGTATATATAAATGGAGCATTTTTGGTCTTTAAATGTTCGTATTAACCCACTCTACATGATTCTGGTGTTTTCATTTTGTTAAATTCGCCATACATATTAAATTCCGCAAGCCTTGATGAGCTTCATTTGACTGGAACTGACACCACTCGAAATTCCTTTTGCTGGATCATCACAAATTACAATAAACTGTTCAAATTTGCATCAAGAACCAACATTTTGATTTCTTGGAGATCTTTGTCTGTCTTATTGTATTGCTGTCATGTGAAGCCATTGTCTTACCAGTCGCACACTTTTAGTCATATGTTGCATTATTGTGTGTGTTCCAGGTGGAGGAGGAGGAGCAGAGGAGGCAGGAGAGAAGGATCGAGAGGATAGAACCTGTGGGCCGAGCAGACTCCACACAAGAACATCCTCCAGCTTTAACCCTAGAGTGAGTAAACAACCAGGAAACAACAAAAGGTCCAAACAGAAATGTATTTTTTTAAGTATAGTCCTTCAATTTTTCTATACCCAGATTACGTATTTTGGTTTGTAGTATTGTGCATTGTGTAACTTTTCTGCTGGAAGGTCCGTCAAATGCTTTTCTCCATGGAGATGCTATTGCTTTGTCTGGAATGTTTCACAGTATAACAGTATGAGTATTAAACCTTTTTATCTTCATGGAGACCCAACTAGACCAAGTTACAGGTCAGATCTGTGGAGAGGCGACCGCGCTCACAGTCAGAATGCCTGATTTTCTAGGTATTTTTCAGCTGTAAAACCACCTGTTATTGAATAAACGTAAAGTAGAGCTGTTTAATGTCACGCTGTGGAACATTCCAGGCAGAGCAGTGACGTATCCATAGAAACAAGCAGGTGATGGAATCCTAACCAAAAAAGCTACATAGTACACATTTAAAAATAGACACATAAAGTCGCCAAATCATGATACAATTTCCAATTGTTTCTGTAACTTAAATAACTCAGTGAGGGCATTATTTTATTTAGTTTTATTTTTTCTCTGGCAAAAAATAAAGGGCTCATATTATGGTATTTTTTAAATCTGTTATAATGTTTTTCCTCTTCACAAACATGCCTGGAGTTGTGCTTTGTTTCATTCACACAAACTGTACATTTAGGCTGAGTTCTTTTCTCATTCAAAAACACTCTGTTCCACGTTGTGATGTCATCTGGTTATACAGGAAGTGCTCAACTGTGTTTTTAAACTCCATACACGTTCACTAGAATCATTTGGATTGTTTCAGCTCTGGAATTGCCCATCTCTACTGAACAAAAGGTAAAAAGTAGCTGTTAAAACTACCACTTCATGACATCACAAGGTGGAACAGAGCATTCTGAGCTTTGGGGATGTAGACAGGCCATTAATAAAGGGTTACTCAAACATGTGTGAATGAAACAAAACACAACTCCATGTCTGTTTTTGAGGAGAAAACAATACTATAACATGTCTTAAAGTTTGTGTAATATGGGACCTTTTAGAAGAAATTCTTATTTTCAGTCCTCATTCCATGGGTATACTGTTGGCCAGGGTATTTTCTAATTATTATTTATTTTTATTTTGTAAACAATACCCAATACAGAATTTTGACCATGCATATATATTTTTTGAATATATATTTAATTTTTTTGTTACGAAATTACTCTCCATTGACCTCAGCGATAAAACAACAATAAAACACACAATTTCTTTTTTTATCTTAATTAACACCGCAAATACGAACATTATTACATTACCGCAACAAAGCTAACGCCGCTTGCTAACACATGTATCATTCTGATGCGCTATCTAAACAAATTAACACCTCCCCCTCCCCTTTGCCCCACCCACCCCCTTTTTCAATTAACGTCTTCTTTTACCCCGACGCCCCGATTCTAATCACATAATTGGTGTCTCCATTTCGCCCCCTGCAGTTGACCCCTGGGCGCTGCGTCAGACTCAAATAAATGACTCTTTAGCCGACACAATACAGCTCCATCAACGGGCTGTCATGTCTCTGTCTGTCAACTTTGGTATCGGTGTGGTTTTGCATTCGCTTGTTACCGTGGCGATTTGGTATGCGTGTATCTAAAGCCGTTCTTTTCTTGTCTCTTGTTTTTTTTTTCTTTTTTCCCCCGTGATGTCTCATCCATCACCGTGGCGACAGGAGCATGCTGAGGCCAGTGGAGGTGTGCAACGAAGGAGGGCCCCTGGGGATCCACGTGGTGCCGTTCAACCATGACATCAGGTAAAAGGCGAATACGTGAGTGAATGAATGGAGAGACTGTGGAAAAGGGAGGAAGTAGCGTGAAATATACTGCTCATACTACAGCATACACATTAGACCATTAGAATTGTATTTACTTATTTATCTTTCACTTTCTAGAAAATTAAATTCACAAATGAAAAACAAAAGATATAATACACTTAAGGCATCACATGCTACAGGAGAATTTGCCTGATTTTGGCTGCGATTTGCTTCTCCCAGAGTTTGGGGAGGCATGATTCAACTTTGGGTCTTCCTGTGCGATTCTGAAGCCGCTGTGCATATGTGCGTGTACATATCAAAACCACCAAAAATCAGCAACGCTACGGTACCAGCCACCAATAAAACAGAGCGTAAGGGACAGACAGGGTACAAAATACAGGAAATAGCGGAAAAAATGATTACTCACCTCTCATTGTAAATTTAAACTGCAGTATCTCACCCACATTATCCATAGAATTTGTCCTCCGCAAATAATAACTCCCAGTCCACTGATAGTGAATGCAGTTTGAACATTTGAGAGTCTCAAAGCGAGTGGTTTTACATTAGACAGGAAACAGCTGACGCGAGTGTGGTCACAACAGCCTGTTTTACACAGGAGATTTAGAGTCTCATCAGATTCTCCTCATGTGTCTGTGGTGTGTGCTTTTTCACATGTTTAAAAATCGCTAAAGAGTGAAAAATCCTGTAGTGTGTGTAGTCATGAATACTCTTGAAGTAGTAAAACTAATAGGACAATGTTGCTGTAATTGTTTGGTAGAAGTATGCTCTAGTAGTTGTTGCTGTAGCTGTAGTAATTATAGGAGTAGTAGCTGTTGTAGTAGTAGTAGTAGTAGTAATAGTAGTCGAGGCAATAGCGGTAATATTAGTAATACTAATTATTTATAGTAGTTATTGCTGTATTAGTAGTTTTAGTAGTGTGGTAGTGTTAACTGTGATAGTAGTATGATAGTAGTTGTGTAGTTATGTAGTACTAGTAGCGCTTGCAGTTCTAGCAGCAGCAGTACTAGTAGTAGTAGAAGAAGCAATACTGTATCACTGGTAGCTGTAGTGATAACAGTAGCAGTAAGCACCAACTGTAGCAGTAGTACTAGTAGCAGTAGTAATAGCAATAGTATCTTTTTTGCTGCAATGGTTTCACACTTTTCATGTCTCCACATTTCAAAGTGTCTCAGCTCTTTCTTCTTTGTCTCATCTCAAACGCGCTGCTGTTTTCTGAGCTTCCACTTGTTTCATGTTTGGCCTGAAGCACTTTCACTTCTGTCTTATGGTCATTGCATCGGCATTGTAGGAGTGGTAGTGGTAGTAGGAGTAGTAGGATTAGTAGTAGTAGTAGAAGGAGTAAGAGTAGTAGTAGGATTAGTAGCAGAAGGAGTAAGAGGAGTAGGAGTAGTAGAAGTAGTAGTAGTAGAAGGAGTAAGAGTCGTAGGGATAGGAGGAGTAAGACTAGTAGTAGTAGTAGTAGTAGTAGGAATAGTAGTAGGTGGAGTATCAGTAGTAATAGATGTAGTAGTAGGTGGGTGGAGTAGTAGTACTTTCCGTAATAGCAGTAGAAGTAGCAGTAGTAGTAGAAGGTAGGTGGAGTAGTAGTACTTGCCGTAGTATCAGCATTAGTAGCAGTAGTAGTACCAGCAGCAGTATTAGTAGTTGTAGGATTAATAGTAGAAGTATTTTTCCTGTCTCGACTATTCCACTCTTTTCACGTCCACATTTCAAAGTGCTCAGCTCGTTCTCGGTCTCTTCTCAAACGCGCCGCTGTTGTTTTCTGGGCTTCCGCTCGTTTCATGTTTGGCCCGAGGCGCTGCTTTTGGTTCTTCCTCTCTTTTGGTTCTGTCTTTTCTCTCGCGTGGTCATCTCCTCTGATTCTTCCACCACAGCGGGACCCAACTGTGCTGAGATCCTGCAATGAGAAGCACCCAGTGGGGAGGAGGTGTAGTTATGAAAGGCAGACTTCTCAGGTTTTAGACTTTCCTCAGAAGAAAAACCTTGTGGACGTGTGGTGAAGTCGAGTCAGTGTGGCTCTAATCTCTGGGTTTTTCATCGATAGAATGTTTAATTAGATGGAGACAGTCCTGGGTGGTGTGATTTAGGGTAAAATCTTCAGTAAAAACAAAAATTCTAAGTGAAACGATTTTTTAAAAGTTTCATAAAGTCAAATTAGTTTTCAAATTGTGATCCAAATAAGACCGATATGTGCCGTCTCAATCTAATTATAAAGTGTTTTATCGTCCACGAACCAGGAAGTAAGGCTGGTGCGCTGTTAGCTTGCTAGTTGTTGCTACCGTTACTGTATTAGTGATTTATCTGTGATCTAGTGTGGAATATCTGTGTTTTCTCTGTGCATTGCCTCTTCACATCTTCAAATATGATGGCAAAACTCTGTCGGGGTGAATCATTAGGATGCTGGAATATGTTAGGAAAGTGAGGAATAACTTTATAACTTTGGACCGTCACTGCGAACAGCAAGATGAATTCTCAAGTTCACAAACTCTTGAGAATCCCCTTTTTTTTTTTTTTGCTTTAGCTGAATCGATTTTATGTGATAGGGAAACTGACCAATCACAGGGCAGCACTGTGTTTGGACACCAGCCAAAACAAAGACAGAAGTGCATCAGTCTAATTTAGCAGAAATATAGACAGTTTTGTTTGTGAAAAATGTGTATTTGTGGATGGATGAAGGTGTCTGGACTGCAAAAAGCTTGGCCAAAATGGAAGATATAAACACTTGAATCTATCAGAAAATGACTTAAAAGTAGTGAAATTATCTGTCCATGCAGCCAGTTCTCTTAAAATAAATGACCTGTAGACTAGAATGAAGCAGTCTCAGAACTAGTAAGTAAATAATAAATGTTAAAACAAGAGTAAAGGAGTAACCTGATGTAAGTGTTAATATCTTGGCCAGATCAGAGAAATTTGCAGTGTGTGTTTTTCTGTAAACTGGGCTTTCCCCCCCTCCCATGTTTTACTGCTGTGACACTTTGACCAATCAACGTGAAGCATTAGTTTGATCATTGGTTTTGATCACAATCAGCGAGAATCATCCCAGATTGATATGTAGACTAGAGTGCTACACATATGGCCATGGTAGATGCTCATATTTTTTATATACAGGGTAGCCACAGGGTCTTAAAAGTCTTAAAAAGGTCTTAAATGTCATGTTCCTAAATCGAAGCCTTAAAAAGTCTTAAACTATGTTGCCCAAGTCTTATTCTTTTCACAACTCAACTGGGCTGCAGTGCAATGTGAGACAAGACAATGTTGAAAGCTTATTTTGTCTTGTTAGGATGTTATAAATGATTTTTTCACCATTTTACAGCAATGCACAAGACTATAAATTAGTTCTCAATGAGATGTTTATAATAAAATTATTTTGTGTTATTTAAAGCAGTGAGTAATGGTCATTATTAGAATTGGATCTGGTGTTTTTCGCCCGCATAATGGGTGCGATGTTGGTCTTAATTTTCATCTAAGTGGTCTTAAAAAGGTCTTTAAAAAGTCTTAAATTTGGGATAGTCAAACCTGGGGATACCTAGATATAGCTCAAAGTGTTTTTACAACAACTCTCCCATTCACACTCATTCATACACCAGTGTACGCAGACACTGGGGTGGGCTGTGTCTTGCCCAAGGACACAACGGCAGCATTCATTTGTGGGAGATGGATTCGCACCGCCAACCTCTAAGTCAGTGGATCTGCTCGTTCAACCAATGTTAATGTCGAGACCGGGATTTACTGATATACCAATCTAGCGAGAGTCAGGCTATCAAACTGTTTAAAACAAACTAGTTCTGCTGGTTTTTTAAGACTCTGAAAACCAGATAGGCCTGAAATATCTTTAAGAAGCTGAAATCCGTGCATATACATACATACATACTTTAACCTTTCTTTCCAGTACACAGCGAGCCATGACAGTCGCTATAATTCCAAAAGTGCTCGGGTCCGTCCTGATATAGAACAAAAATAAATTCCGACCGTGTCTCTCGAGCTAAGTGTGGTGGACAGAGGACGGAGGACGGGGGACAGGGAGGAGGATCGCGTCTTAGTTTATGGCTATTTAAGGAAAAAGGGACATTGGACGTGCACCCGGCGTAATCAAACTAAAAGCCTGCTTCCAACGGCACCCACTGGCACGCCACCAAGGTGAATGCAGCCACTCAGAGCCGGGATCGGGAGGCGGGGTGGGGCCGGTTATGTGTGTGTGTGTGTGTGTGGGGTAGGGGGTGACGGCGGCGGTGGTGGAGATGGGATGGGTTGACATTTAGAGCCAGACTGTCATTGAAGATTGGCGCGGTCACATTTTCCGGAGCTCCTTAATCCCATAACTGTTCATAAGCAAGTGTCAGGAAACTACATTTAGCCGCAACCTTTTGACGAGCGACTGGACACGGAATCATGAGTCAGGATGGAGGAAGGAGGAGGGAACAAAAAAAAAAAACGTTGATATCATAACAACAAGATAAGTTGTAGTGTTTTCTAAGGAGTGGTCACAAACAGAGAGAAATAAATAGAATTGGATGTCAAAATTGGAAACTGCTAAATGTCCATAGAGACTGCCTGGGATCTGGACTATGCACTTCTTCAATACTTGTGAATAATAACGTGAGTCTGGTCTAGGCTTGATTGACAGGTGGATTAGCCAATCAGGGACATGGTTCATCTGTATCAAAACAACTATGGCTAAAAAAGAAACAGATTAAACTCATTACAAAATTCTGCAGAATCAATGAATCACTGAGCGAAGTGAGTTGAGAGAAATTTGATGTGGACAAAAATTCTAACTTTTTCACATTATAAAGTTAAATGTTTCTCGTTAGGATAAAAATTAAACAAATGACTACCAATTGCATCTAATTATATGTGCAGTGTCCTTTATAAAGAATGAAGGCATTTACTATGAGGATGTACGCAAAATGGTTAAAAAATGTCTTGTACCATTTCTTTCTTTTGTGTGCATCTGATAGTTCAACACCACCCATGTGCCTAAGGAAAAACACAAATACATTAGCAACAAGCAAAACAGAGGGGAAGAAGCAGTATTATATCATATACATACTTGTTATGCAACTTGTAAGTCTGATGTCACACATGACACATGTCCAACGAAACATTTGTTCAATACGGTCTATGGTTCAAAATGACAAAACCAGTGAACATTTTCACCATGAGCATGGAAAACCAACGAGAACCCAACGTGTTCGGACGGGTATGGACAAATATTTAGAACTTATGCTCGGGCTCGGGTTGGACTCGGACACATCGGTGCTCTAGCTGTTTCTTGTCTACAGTAAAACCACTCGCTCTGAGACTCTGAAGTGTTCAAAGATCAGAGCTCTGCACTTCTAGTTTAGACACAAGTCAAAACTGTGTTATTATTTATGAAATGTGGAGCAATACTTCAGATACATGAAATACAGGAAGTAGAGTACTGTGCACTGTGCGTATGTAAACAGACACATGTGCGACTACTCTCACCTTTTTACTTTTAAAGAACACCTCAGATTGGATTAATAGTGCAGTTTTGTGGACTGGGATCATTATTTGCAGAGGACAATTTCTGTGGATAATGTGGATGAGATGCTGGCCATAAATTTACCACTTTACGAAAGGTGAGGAGGCTCATAAAGTCTTCTCATTATTTTTGCTATATCCCAAGTTTGTATTTTGCGTCTCTGTGTGGTCGTCGAGCCAGAAATAAGAAGTTAGAGAGTCATTTCTAAGTGAATACAGTGTTGGGGTTTAGATATTTCTCTCTGTTGTGGACATAAATAGCGATGAGAGAACGTGTAGTGTGGCGATTTGGAAGAACAGCGACAGCAGATATCCATCAAGTGGAAAACGAAAGAATGGCAGCTTCTCCTTGTATTTGTGGTTTTTGATCTGTTCAAACAGCAGGGTACACAACACTGCAGCATTTTTACATGCAGATCAGATGGGCCAAATTTGGCATGGCTGTGGCCTGGACCCTGAAATAGAATGATGACGTAGCGACTTACGAGCCCTATAGTCCTTGGTGGCTGGTGAAATGGGCACAAATTTTGCAGAATCAATGAATCAACGAGCATTGGGTTGAGAGACGTTTGAGTTGGACAAATGTTCAAACGTTTTCACATTATAAAGTCTTCTTCTTGTTAGGATAAAAATGAAACAAATGGGTGCTAATTGCATCAAATTCTAAAGTGTTTTATCATGCAAACCAGGAAGTGCTGTTAGTAGCTGGTAATTGTTCGCCATGACAACAAAACTGCTCTTTAGATGTCTCCTACTTGAACAGTAAACCTCCCTTCACCCCTCCTCTCCCTCACCTCCCTGTCACCCTCTCGTGCAGGTACAGGAGGTAGGAAAGCGTCTCGGAGGGTGACATAACGTGGCCTCCCGCCGTGGTGTCAGTGCAGTGGAGCGTAGAGGGTCCCCAAAATGTCGGGCCTGGATCTCCCTGTCCGCTGTCGGGCGTGGGGCTGGCTGTCTGACCCCTGTGGCCCCGGTCTAGACGTGGTGACAGCGGCTGAGGCTAATGCATCCTGTCTGGGCATGTGCAGCACCGGAAAGAAGGGAGGGAGCGGGGTGGAGGGGTGTCACAAGATCCTATTGTTTAGTAAAGGAAGCAAAAAACACATAGATAGTAAAATAATAAGATAAAATTACTAAATAAGTACATAGAAGTCAATAACTAAAACGAAGTAGATCGAGGGAGTTTAACGTCACCTGTAGCATTTGGTTCAAGTCAAATGAGGCCAACTGAGGCTAGTAGTTATAACGGCTAATCTGTGACCAAGTTCCATATTTGGAAGTCCAGTTTCGCAACCAAAGAGTCAATCAGGAGTGAGGTTGTTGAAGGTAGTCGCCTCATCCAGTTTGCACCACTGGTTTACACAGGGCATGCGCTTAGCAACGAGGCACGGTAGCTATCAATCCAAATCCACTTTATTTCTATAGCACATTTCACAAATAAAGCAGTTTCCAAAGCGCTGCACAGAGATCATAAAATGAAGATAACAAAAAGGTAAATTGCTAAAATTTGGTGATACCAGTCCTAAAACAATAAAACCAGTCAAATCAAATAAAAGCAAAACCATAAAAAATCATAAAATTGCAGCAAATAAGTCAAATAAATAAAGACACAGAGGACTACACAGAGAATATTTGTAATGCAAGCTAACAGCTAATAAGTAGCAAGCAGCCATATCATAAATAAAATAAGTTTGTGGACATTTCTCATACAACTTGTAAGGAAAGTTATATTTTATTGAGTTTGCATGTTTGCTAGTTTTAAGCATATGTTTTTACAGTCCACATTTCATTTTGCAATAAAAAAAAACTATTGATTAAAAAAAAAGACTGACCAAAATGTATAAAATTCTGGATCTTACGTCTCCTTGAACAACTATTTTTGACCTCTGTGAATTTGGCCCCATCAAACTCAAACCTACACAAAAACTGTCAATTGTGCTTCGTTTGTGCTGTTTTGTGCTGTAAAAAGTTTTGTTTGTGCGATTCTGGGTTTTAAGACTTAAAATTCTCCACTGTGGGGGCTGTTCGGACATGGGAGGGCTCCGTCCCCCCCGGTTTTAAGTCTCGTCTTAGGCCCCATGAGCTGGAGCTGGCCCCTGGACCTCGGAGCACAATCCCACACAAAACCTGCTCCTAATGCTACCGGGGGTTGGGAGGGCAGGCTCCTAATTGGACCGTTATTATTGTTCATACTTAAATGTACAGTGTAAATAAAACAGCAGGATGTGGGGCAGGTTAAAACAAATATTTGTCGATGGTGTAGTGAGTTTCGCATTTGCACATGAACTGGAGGATAGCTGGTTTGATCCCCACCTTACCCGACACTACTCTTGTGCCTCTGAGCTTTTCACCCATTGCCGTCCAGTCAGAGTCCAGCTGCAACAGAAGGGCTGGGCATTTGACAAAAACTCCAAATTATCCACAGCATCCAAAAAGCCATGTTATAAGTATATTTAATCACTCCTATTAATCTCTTTTTATCCGGGCGTCCCAATGAAAATCTAACCACACAAGCTAACAGTTCGGGCATGTGCGCAGGACCACACGCACATGCCCAGATGGCTCATTGGCCCAAATGAACCGCACAATCCGTGTCACGGTACAGTGTAAACACAGGAGACATAACTAGCATGCACAAACGGAGCTGATTGGATTATTCTCTGATTAAAGCCACTAGATGAGAGCAGGTGGCTTCTGCTAAACATTTCAGTGCGATGTGGTCCAGCTGTGGGTCGGACTGGAGCCAGGAGAAATAAAGAGTTCGGAAAAAAATAAAAAATCGAAGCAGCATTTTTATGATTTGTCAATATTGTCCAAAAATATCAGCAAAAGTATTTCTTGCCTATAATTTTTTTTTTTTCAATTTTGGCAGTAGCGTGTGTTTTAGAGAAAGAGAGTAGAGGTGACTGCTGAAACTTTTTTTTATTTTTTATTTCTGTTTATTAAAGGTGCACTGTGTAACTTTTTCGGTGAAGGGTACGTCACCAGCTTTTTTCCATGGAGATGCGGCCTGGAGTGTTCCACAATATGACATTAGGCTTATCGCTACGGAGACAGGAGGTAACGCCATAGGGCCAAGTTACATGTCAGATCAGTGGAGAGGCGAGCCCACTCACATTAAGAATGCAAGATTTCAAGTAAATAAAAAAAAACATGTTATTGCGTAAATGTAAGATGGAAACATTTATTTATTGTTTTTATCTCCTTTTTTGTTCATTGAGTTTATTATTATTCTTTTATCTATTGATTTTATTAGTTTCTTTTGTTTGGAACATAATTCTGCTGACTGTTAAAGTGAATTGTTCTACTTTGCTATGTGAAGCACTTTGGAAACGGTTTTGTTTATAAAATGTGCTATACAAAAAGGGGTGGATTGGATTGGTTAAATGCCATACTGGGACATTCCATAAAGCAACAACATCGCCATGGAGACAAGCAGATGACGGACCCTCCACCAGAAAAGTTACACAATGCACTGATGACTGGTGTCCACTGACTGCATCTGCCAAAAACTCTAAATAATCACCAGCAAAAGTCATGCTAGAACTATACTTAATCACTCATATTAATCTCTTTTTATCCAAGCACCAAAATGAAAAGCCAGCCACACAAGCTAACAGTTTGGGCATGTGCAGAGGACCACACATATGGCCAGATCACCTTTTTTTTTTTTTTTAGTTTTTTGGGACTCGCGCAGGTTTCGCAACATTTAGAAAGTCTTTAAAACCAATGTGCCCTGCCACACTGACCTCTGAGGAATGCATGTACGGGTCCAGGTGAGGCGCAGGTCTGCAGAAAGAATCCACAAGAAGTCTATTTTGCCTGACACCGCAGTGGTCTAAAGGTTTTTTTCGGTTTAACCCATTTGAAACTGCATTCCTTTGGTCAAACACGCATTGCAGTTGTCGTAATTGGTGTAACCCACTCTAATTATGGTACGTACTTTGGTCCAACTTGCAGAATCCACTGGTCTGTATTCACCTGCCACCTGTAGTCATGGTAGGACACATTATTACTGCGTATAACTGCATGTAGAGAATGAATAGAAGAGGTCCCACGACTGACCCCTGGGGCATCCCACAAGTTAAGGCCGCGTACTCTGAAACCCAGTTAAAACCGGCTCTTATAGTTTAAAAAAAGAGTTGCTGTGTGCTTTCTGCAACTAAATTCAAAACATGTTTCATCTTCTACAAACAAATAAGTGTGCTGTTAGCATGCTATTTGTTGTTAGCATTCCAGTGATGCCTAAACACTACCTCCGAAAATGGTCTAGAGTGCTAATAAAGTCAATAAAGTGGATAATTAGGATGTTAAAATCACAGCAAACTGTCATAACGAACTAGCTTGGTTTTGTAATTTAAAGAAAATCAAGTATAGCGCTTATAACCTTTACCTAAACTGTACTATGCTCCAGCATAACCCCCTAACGTCTTTTTCTCTGGCTTTTTTCACATCTGACACACGTCTCCCGAGGCCACCAATGTACTACAATAATGACATAATAATAGTTCAGAATCTGGTGCAAATCTCCAGAATCTGTCACTTTATCCCCGCTCCCTGGACGCAGCTGTGCATTCTGATGAGGGATCACTGGAAGTCTGTCATCTTTGCCCCGAGTCCTTTGAGTAGCTCTGTTTTGTCATATGTTCTCAAGGCGAGTTAGAGGAGTAGCATGTAAAACGGTCCTACGTTCTACTACTGACTCAATGTATGCTTACAAATAAGGCTGCACATGTAAAGTAAATACTACTGCAGAGTGTCGGAAAAGTACTACTCTCAGGAATACCTTTTTGCTCATTTTATACTATTTTCTGATCTGTTATAATGTTGTTTGCTCATCACAAACAGACCTGGAGTTGTGATTTGTTTCGTTCACACAAACCCACGCAAAGGCTGAATTCTTCTCTCAAACAGAAAAACACTTGAAGAGCTCCACTGTGCTTTTAAACTCCATACACCTTCACTAGAATCATTTGGATATATCAGACCAGAGTGTTTTGGCCTTCTATATAGACAGAATAATAATTAAAGGTTAATCGAAGAAACAAAACACATCTATAGATATGTTTTAATAAAGTAACACCATTATAACACGTTTTAAAGCTCATAAGAGTCAATTTTGTGCAATATAAGACCCTTAAACACGTAATTTTCTTAAACACAAGAGTAAGAATATTTGAGAAAAGACTGGAACATGACTTGCGAAATTAAAACCACAGTATGCAACATTTCAGGCAAAAATAGACTAAAATAAAAGCATTTATTTTGCATTTTTATTGCCTTTATTGCACTGAAAATACAGTATGTGTGTTCTTACTGGATTTTCTATATACAAATTACATTAAGTTTAAGTTTAATCTCCTTTTTTATACATGATATATCAGATAGGGATTGTTATAGATAACCGATACCACCAATACCGATTCTAACTGATATATTGCCTATCCATGTTCATACTAATGTAAAAATGTTAACAGTTTCTGAAAGCCATGACTGCAGCAGTGCTTCCCGTCAAAAGCTCTATTCTAATCTAAATACATTTAACTTCAGTTCAGAGAGGACACAAGCAGGAACGTGGTCTACGCTTTTTGCATCCAATTATCCAATGTTCCAATCTTCTGTTCTTTTCATAAATTGCACAGTTCTTGATATTTGCTTTTGGCAGGTTCACACTTAAACTACGCAAGTTACATTTTTCTCAAACCTTTTTAGTCACTGGCAGATTTAAAGCGATTGCACCCGACTTACCGTTTTAAAACATGAAAAACATAACTAGTTCATTTTAGGAGGTTCAAACAACTAGTATGCTAACAGCGCGCCAAACTTACTTCCTGGTTTATGTACGATAACAACAGTTTATAATTAAATTTGATGATAACCAATGACTTTCTGTACCAATAACTATGTTACCCGCAAATTAAATCCTTAATTAAGTGGTGAATGTAGCTGGCCTAAGAACACAAAAATAATATGCAGTTGCAGAAATTGAACTGCCAACTTAAAGCTTAAAGCGAAACTATCCACTGTCATATCTGGTTTTATAAGTTTGTGTGGTGATGGTTGGAGAAATTTTAAGCTTATTGCAGCCACTTGCTCCCCGACATGTTCCCCTGTCCTGTTGGTTTAAAATAATTGGGTGGAGGAGTCCAAAATTATACTCAAGTAAAAGTAACATTAGTGTACAACAATATTACTCAAGTAGAAGTATTAAGTAGTGGTCCAAGAAAGTACTTTCAAAGGATAAGCACAAAACTGAGACAAACGGAATCACATCTGAAGAAGCAGTGCAAGAAACACAAATGTTCAAATCATTTCATTTCGGCAACATAAAGCTTTTGTCACTTGTAGACTTACTTACTTTTACTCAAATAAGAGTACTGTTACTTCAAACTAAAGATTAATTAAGTAGGAGTAAAAGTATGCTGTTGGAAAACTACTCCAAGATCCTGGTTTGGAATGATAAAAACACTTTATAATTAGATTTAATGATAACAAATGACTTTCTGCACCAGTAATTACTCCACACACAAATTACATTTTCAAAAGTGGTGAATAAGATCACAAAAGTACTTGCACTACCAACTTGTTTGCTTAATGGGAAGGCAACCATTCAGTTATTTGGCTTTATAAGTCTGTCTAACTGTGCTGTGATGGTTGGAGAAGTCTGGGATTGCAGCCACTTGTTCCCCTACACGCTCCTATGTTGGTTTAAAATGATTTGGTGGAGGAGTCCAACATTGTACTCAAGCAAGAGTAACATTACTGTAAAGTAATATTATTCAAGTAGGAGTATAAAGTAGTGGTGCAAGAAAGTACTTTCAAAGGACACAAAACTGAGATAAACAACGTCAACAAAAAACATCAAAATTTCATATCGTTAACATAAAGCTTTTGTCACTTGTAGACTTACTTTTACAAAAAACTCAAACTAAAGTTTACTCAAGTAGGAGTACAATTATGCTGTCTGAAAACTACTCCAAGATGTTCAATTTCTTTAAAAAAGTAACTCAAGCAATGTAAGTAAATGTTACCCACCTCTGGATCATAGTAGTAGTAATTAGGAATGGGCATGATTAGTCGACTAATCCGTAATTGATCGTTAAGAATTTCGTCCATCACGTTCATTTGTAATCGACAGACCGAATGTAAGTTGCTGTGCGTAGTGTCAGGAGACAAGGCTGCGTCCCACAGTGCAAAGACTGGAGTTGTGGCCTGACAGTGGATGGGGTATGGCACACCTCCTTGGAGATCACTATATCCCTTAGAGTGCGTTTACCTGCACATCAGTATCCCGGGAATGATCGGGATTTTGAGTGTCCCAGTTTCATCACGGTGCATGAATGCCGGTTACTGCAACATGAAGTTGAGTGCGCATGTGTCCAAAAGACAAACTCTTTTCAGTCTTTTCGTCACAACAGCAGCCAAAATAAATAAAGTGAAATGATGTTAAATAAAGAGCTGCACTAAACCTGCACACATACAATCTGCACATGTATGACCTCTGAAAACATGAACAACGCGATAGATGCACAGAACAGACTCACCATCAGCAGCACATCCTCTGTCACAGGAAGAACATTCATATTCCACTGAGTCGTGTTCTTTATTCCGACGGAAGCTGAAGCATCAGCACAAGGAAAGAACTGCTTTTTTTCAGTGCTAATAGTTTATGCAAATGTCCAAACGCTGCATTAAACACATTCTAATCTCAAACGGGCTGATGTGGCTCTATAGTGGTTATGGTTTATATTTGTAAAGTTGAGTTTATTTATGCAGATTAGTAATAATGATGATGATTAATATAAAAACGTCATGATTAAGCTATAATTGTTCGTTAAGTCTCCTGACAATCGATTAAGAAAATTTAATCAAAGGCCCATCCCTAGTAGTAATAGTATTTTTTACTGCTTAAACCAAAGTACTTTCATGACACAACTTGTATTTAACGTTTGACATTTGGTTGCTAGTTTAATTCCTGCTAGAACACGTCCCAAACTTACTCGCAGTTACATAAGGTCACCGTTCATTTGTACTGCGCCTATCTTCTCAGCACCTCCGGCATGTGCCACCTCAGAGACCGCAATAAGCAACTGATCTGCTAGCATACGGATATCCACGGGGATTATGGGTAAGGGAGTGGGAGGGAGGAGGAGGTGTGGGGGTGTCTGGAGGTAAAGGTTGCTGCTTTTTAGAATGTACTGCTGAGGCGGCATTGCTGTGAAGAATCAGCAGGGGTATTTATTACGCTTTGGTTGGATTTTTTCTGAATCACAGAGTGATAGCAGACAGTGAATTAGCTCTGCTCGTCTTTCATGATTGTGTACAAAGAGTGAGACATGGCTGACTCAACCGATGCTTAAGTTTGGGAAGTTGAATGTGACTGGCAGATTGTCTGAAGAAGTTGTAGTAAAAGTAACTATAGCATTTCACCGTACTACTTTTTGTGACGGTGTCGTGATTTACACAACCAGAAGTTTGGACACGCCCTCTCATTCAGTGTTTTTTTCCCTTTATGCTGACTACTTTACATTTTAAATACAATACATCAAATATATGAAGAAAGGTGTATGGAATTATGGAGTAAAAAGTAGCTCTGTCTCAAGTAGCTCTGTCTCAATGAGCTTCTTGATGAAGTCTCAGATGTGCCATATCAGGGTCATCAAATGCCAAAAGTCCAAAGTGATTACTAGAAAGGATCGATATTTAATTAAATTCTTCTGGTAATCTAAATCAAAGTTTTGAGTGTTTTGTGTAGTTTTTTTGTTTACTGCAGTAGTGTTCATTAGTAGTTTTATGCCTTCACTGAGAACCTACAATGTCATGAAATCATGGAAATAAAGAAGAAAAATCAATCAAAAAATTTTGACTGGTAATTTATCTACCATGATTTGGCTTCTATGGCACACTTCATGACATTTGTGTTAAGATTGATACTCTAAACTTTGAGCAGTTCTCCTTGTGGTTATACTAGTAGGTTAACCAATCACCTGAGCCACCATGGCCCATTGCCTCTCTCATGTAATTTTAAGGAAGAACTAACTTGAGAAGGTATTACTTAACCTGGGATGATATGGTATTGAACGTATCCATCTCCATGTACACTAAAAGGTGATGCCACCACGTCAAGTTACAGGTCAGATCTGAGGAGAGGCAACCGGGTTTACAGTACACATGCATATTTATCAAGGTATTTCTAGCAATAAAACAGCTATAAATGAATAAATACAAGTTTAATCCCATACTGTGGAATAGGGGTGGCACGGTATATGTATTCGTATTGAACCGTCACGGTACGGGGGTCACGGTTCGGTGCGCGCATTTTGATGGAGAATATACGGTACAAAAGTTTAATATTGAACTGACCACGGGACTTTCCTTTTGCAACGGTTTCCTTAACCATTGCCATGTGCAAGCCCTGATTGGTCCATGAACATGTATACATGTCTGGATTGGTCTAGCGAGCAAACTCCGCCTTCAAATACAAAACTGCTGTTGTTGAAAGTTGCTGCTGTTAGCTCGTTGCGAGAGGGGTGAAAGACGATGGCGAGTAATTCAAGTCCGGAGTTAGAAGACCCACCACCATCATTTAAGTCGGTGGTGTGGGCAGGGCTCTACAGTGCGCCCATTTCACTCGCATTTGCAAGCAAATATTTCGTTGTGCGAACGAGGAAAATAAAACAGTCGCACCTGTGCGAGTGCTTCTGCAGCCACAATAAGGAGCTGCGCACAGACGCAACGTGACGAGTTAAACGTTCTACATGTATCAAACATTAGGGGCAAACTCACACTAGGACTTCAGAATCGTGCCCAAGCCTGGATCGCCCCTAAAGCGCGACACGCCCAGCGCGAGCGCAACCGAGCCGTGCCCGGGCACGACACCTCCGACCGCGCACGACCCCAGCATACGAGCTCCGGGTGTGCGGCGATATCACTCATACGAACAAACTTCGCTTCAAAACACACCCACGCCCCCTTAAACGAGGAGCGGCACCGCAGCAGGACCCACACCTGTCCCACCACTCAGTAGACACCCCTGTGCTGCTGGACTTCCCTCTCTAAAGTGAGAGCTTTGTCTCGGTCTTGTCTCGGACTCGAGCGCATTTGGACTCGGTCACGTCTCGGACTCGATGTCTGAATACTGAGTGCATCATATTTCATTACGGCCGCTGCTGTCGCCAATAAACTTGCTGGAGCCCGTGAACACTGCACCACCAGCGCACGGCTTGTCCACAGCTCCACCCTCAGCGTGCCTTAAACCTGCCCTGTGAAAAAAACTAATTTTATGTCAGTGTCCGCACAGAGCAGAGCTATGGCACAGAGCAGGCGATATGTGGGCTGAAGTTTGCCAAAGAAAATGCCAAATTAATCTGTTTGTCACAACTCCAGGAATTTGAAAATACAGGTTTAAAAATTCTACCCACTTTATTCACATCGAAGCAGTTTTGTGTAAAGTGCCAGTGGAAGTTCTCTTAAAGAAGAGGTTCTCAAACTGTGGGTAGTGTTGTGTTTTAGTTTTTCCTCAAGTGATGCAGAAAAGACGGAGCCACTGTCTGTGTGAATGTTCTTGTATGTTCGCTTAGGTCCAAAAAGGGGCACAGAGTGTTTCAGTGCAGTACAGTCTGTTTGGCTTAGTTTAAGTCTAAATGAATATTAATCAGATAAAATGGAGATAGACTGATTAAAAACACAGTGATTGTGCAGGAAAAGTACATAATTCATAATTCTTTTGTGTTTTTTGTATAAAATTCATTCAAATAAGTTGGTGTGCGCAAGTTCTGCACTGTAATAAACATTCAACACTAAAACCTATTTGTGCCCCCATTTGTGCTCCTGAAAAAAAACATTAGTGTAGAGCCCTGGGTGTGGGACAACTTCGGGTTCCCCGTGAGTTACAACAGCAACGGAAAGCGGGTGGTGGACAAAACGAAGATGGTCTGTCGTCGTTGTTTGACAGCTGTGGGTTATGTGAGTGGGAACACTTCAAATATGCTAACACAGAAGGTACCTAAAAAGACCATGTGTTAAAACTTCACTGATGTACCCAGCTACCCATGTTTTACTTTTACTTGTTTTACTACAAGTTGCAGTTATCTCAGCTGGAGATTTAGGCAATAAAAAGCTGCCTTTGAGGACAGCCTTTCTGGTTATGTTTTTTTTTCCTGCACTGTACTGAAAATGTACCGAACCATGGGGTCTGAACCGAGGTACGTACCGTACCATGAATTTTGTGTACCGTGCCACCCCTACTGTGGAACATTCTAAGCAAAGCAACATGAAATTCAGTCTAACAACTCGGTTGATCCCAGCTTTGTTGGTGTTGGTCTATTGAAAAAGGGCTTTCATTCAATAGTGTTGTCAATGTGAGATTTAAAAAAGACAAGACCAATAGATTTTCAGTGGTCAGTACTCATGGGTTTTAGATTCATTGATTACTTACATTGAATTGAAGCCATAATCTATTCCTCCCTGTTTTTGATCATTTATTCATATCTGAATTGAATTAGTAACTTTTCTCTCTCTTCTAGGACCCATGGCTTACAGGTGAACCGTCTGGAGCCTGGAGGCAAAGCTGAGCAGGAGCGTCTGTTCCAGGAAGGAGACACCATCGTCAAGATCAACCAGGCTGATATCCGCAACCTGCGCTTCGAACAGTGAGTTAGCCAATACCTCTGCTAAGTGAGTTACCATAATATACCAAATAAGAGCCAGGTTCCACTTAACCACCGGGTCCCCTTTAATTGCCAGATGCATTGATAAATAACCGCCGGTTCCAAATAAACACTGACTCTAATGTCCGTGCTGAAGACCAAAGTCGTGCTGCAACAGGACAACAGGACTGATGCTCGCGTCGTCTCTACACAAACCACATGGCTCATTTGCATAAACTATAAGTACTGAAAAAAAACAGCTGTTGTAAATTTCAAATGAACTTGCTTACGTCTGTATAGAAAGTCGCCTAAATTATAGTCATACTGGTTAAACAAATTTTAGTATAATATTTTCCTAGTTTTGCTGAGCAAGATTTTTATGAGGAAGGAATTAACCACCCCAGATTACCACCTGGTTTCAAATAGATGCCTGGTCTGTTAAGTGATTGAAACAAATAAATGCCCTGGCTCTTATTTGGTAGCAGTTCGTACAGTAAGTTCACCAATACTCCAAAACAAGGAATGTGTGTTTGCATCACACACAAAAAGAATAAACAAAATACTTTTCTATACTTCAGCTCCTAACTTATTTAACATATTTTCTTGACCATCACCAATCACAGTTAAACATATTCACACAAGCTCAACAATGACAGACTGCAAAGCTGGAATTGAACTGCCACCTTTTGGACAAGGGGAAAAGCATACCTTCAAACAAAGGAACGGCCATAACCTCTGATATAGAACTTTTTTTTAACCTCTTACCACCCACCTGCCCGCCCCCGGGTGATTATAACATTAAAAAGTCAAGCCAGATATTCACCTTACTTATTTTTCCACTATTGACATGCTATACATCGTTTGAAAGCTTAATTCCTCAGTAAAACAACCATATCATTCATTTTATGCCACACAGTGAGCTCAAAGAGCAATAACTTATAATTCCCGAAAATAATCAAAACAACAATGCATATTTCTTAAATTTGAGCTGGTTCTGTCGGTCCGAAATGGGTCCAGTCCAGGAATAGCTGTGCTCAATTAGTCCGTAACAATCCACAGAAAAAGAATATCCAGTTGTTTTTTTCATAAAATAATTCCATGTGGGGAAATAATCCAGAAAGGCTGGGTTTGTCTGAATGGATGAACGACGCACGAAAACATGTCTGTCGCTCTTCATCCTTATGTCTAGCTAAGCGTTCACTCTTGCTAGCGCTGTGGGGTATGTTCGTTTTGTTCAGATTTCAAGCCACAAAATGATAGTATCCATGAGATGCTCTGAGGTTCGGGGCGGCAGGCACAGCTCGCGGAACAAAACGAGCTTGTCCAGTTAGCGGCGTTTTACGCATGCCCGAGCTAGCGGTTCATTGCAAAAGCTCTTGGTTCTTCCAGAAATTGATTGACAGATCTGAATAGCCTATCGAAAGACGATTTCGGCGGTGGGCCCCACATGGGGCAGAGGTGAGGTAGTGAGAGAGGAGCTCAGCGCGCAACAGTGTTTGGATAGACACTGGTGGGAGGCACCAGAGGCATCTGGAGAGAATTTTTTTGGCTTGTTTTAGTTTTTTATCTTAAGAAAACATGCCTAAAGTTCAGAAGAAGATTTATTTATTATACATTACATCTTATTACAGTTTGGAACATATTTGGACACTTGTGCCGAATTGACATGTTTTTACACAGAGGGTCACAGCACCAAACCCTTAGGCCTAGAGTCTGAAATTTTAAACAGTTGTTGCCAACAACTTCAGCAGTGAGTGTAGGGAGCCACAAATGTCTAGGATGAAGTATGCCCAAGTTAGAGCCTTTATTATTTTGGGGGTTTTTTTCGAGGCAAAAAATTATCAATTTTTAGAATTTTTGTATGTCTGTAATGTAAATTAGCTGCACCCACAGTCTTTATATGCATATCTACAGAAACTAGAAGGTCTAAGCTTTAAAATTATGTGTCACACAAGCATGTGGGGTCTAAGATTTTCTTTTAATAAGCTATGGCATTTGGGTATATGTTACCGTCGTGGGCAGACAAATTTAGGCAGGTGGCAACAGGTTAATGAACAAATGCTATACAGAAGCTATACACAAATATTAAATATCAAACCAGTGAATATTTTCAGTGTAGGAAAACACCTCAAGTGGGTACCTTTCCCATTTGACACTCCACTGTCTATCACAATGATTATTTTTTATATGTGTTTGAAGTTTGTCTATAGTAGTTTGAATAATGGTTAAAGAAAAAGCTTTGGAGAAAGGAAGAAAATGTATCTTACATCAAAATGACCACGACTAAATCTCATGAATGTCAATTGCGTAATGCTGATTTATAATGGAGTCTGTGTGAACTGTTAGCCAGTTGAACCTTGGTAGTTTTATAAGAGATTATCCAAGCTGATGTCTTTTTTTTTTTTTTTTTTTTTGGACAAGCCATCTTTTTTATATGATACTCATTGTGGATTTGCCTACTATCTTATTTATAAAAAAGGATTTTACATGCAGCTGCCATTTGGAATTTTGTTGCATATAGTTGTTGTTTCCCTGGGTTCTGATTGGATCTCTGCTGCTGTAGATGGACAAAGGCTTACACATAACCTGCATCAAATGTACTCAGGTCCATAGAATTAGATTTGAAAACCAATAAAACAATGCTCTTGTTGCACTTCTTTCTTGTCTAGTTGCACTTCTTTCTGGTCTAGTTGCACTTCTTTCTTGTCTAGTTGCACTTCCCTCAGGTCTAGTTGCACTTGCTGCTATTTTTTGTGCATTCTCATATTTTTTCCTTGAGAAGGCCTGCTGTCACCTCACATTCTGCAAAGGACTTCGAGAGCCAAATTGCTTGTCAAATAGACCTGAAAGCGAATTGTAGCAAAGAGTTAATTGTTGCAAAATGAAAGAATGATTCAAGGGTGAGTGTGAACCAGTTTGTAGGTATCTTTAGCCAGAGAAGTGTACCATTTTACTGGAGTTGAATCCATCATCCTTTTTTAGATCTATGCAATGGGGCTGGTTGTTTTTAATAATAATAATAATAATAATAATAATAATAATAATAATAATAATAATAATCATCATCATCATCAGTTTTATATAGCACTTTTCTGGACACTCAAAGAGGCTTTACAGTTCATTGTTCATTCACTCCACACTCAGTGGTGGTAAACTGCTATCGTAGTACGACCATCATCATCACTCACGCACACACACACCACTTTCATACTAGGCAATGTGCTTGAAGTGTCTTGCCTAAGGACACAACAACAGTTTTTGCAACTAGCGCCCCACTGTGGCACCTGATTTTCCCAGTGGTCTCCTATCCAAGTACTAACCAGGCCTGGCGTTGCTCTGAGATCTGACGAGATAAGGCTTTGACAAACTAGTATGGCTTGTTGCCCTCATTAAAACAAAGAACAAAAAGTTGTGCTTGTGAGTTGTGAAGAGTGGAAGAAGTAACAAAGACCGAAACTGATTCATTTTTAAAATTAATTCTAAATGATCAATGAAAAAATACCTCAGTGTTGTGGGCTTGTTATTTGGAATGATGAAACCTCTTCCACTAAACCTCCAGGTAGGAGCATTTTTGTTTTGTCATATTTTTGTACCTGTAATGTAATGTAATGAGTGTTAATAAACTGATGACATGACCTCTTTTACATGTGACTGTGAGGAGCCCAAATAAATGAAAATAAATATCATGAAATAAAATGTTATATACTTAAACATGCATATTGGATTTACCATTCATTTATATGTAATGGAGCGATTAATTTGATGTCCTGCCAGAGAGCATCAGCTAGCCAAGTGATCAAGTTGTAGCAACAGGCAATTGATGTGTTTATTACATTGTATCACTTCCTTTTCAAATTGCAGAACAATTTTCTGTGGCATTACCAGTGGCATTTTAAACATCTGTGTATGACCCAGGGCTAGTATTTTTCTCAGAATTGTTCTCAACACTCAAGCATCACCTGACACATTGAGGAAGACTCTGAGGAAGTAATGGACATATAAAGCTGATACAGACAAACTCTACTGTCTAACACAAAGCATTGTTACTGTTTACAACTGAAGACAGAGATCCTCTACCAAGGTAAGAGATTGGCAGCCACTATGACTGTTCTGGCATGTTCATTGTTCTGCACTGTTCACACTTATTTCTGTTATTATAGTGCCACATTTTACTTTTACTTTATTGCTGGAACTTCATTGCTCAGTAAAATGGTGGCTCTGAAGACATTCAAGGAGGAAATTCTAGAGTTACTGACCAAACTACAAAAAAATATTGACATTTACACGACCCTCATTATGGTTTTTGCCTACCATCTTATCTACGAAAAGGATTTTGCATGCAGTTGCCAACCGGAACATCATCTGGACTTTTGCTACATGTACCTGTTTCTTCCCTGGATTTTAATCACTTTTCTGCTGCTGTGGATTGACAAAGGCTTTCACAGAGCCTGCGTCAAATGCTCTCAACTAACATGTGAGTCCAGCTGGTTATTTTCTGACCGGTTTAAAAAACGCTGGGAGGGCTTCTGCAATTTTTTTATTGAAAAATGTGAACTTAAAAAAGATGAAATGAATGCTGGAGAGGATGACGGGAATAATGCAATGCAGCAAAATGCTGGAACGGATGATGGGAATAATACAACGCAAGAAAATGCTGGAAAGGATGATGGGAATAATACAATGCAGCAAAATGCTGGAAAGGATGATGGGAATAATACAACGCAAGAAAATGCTGGAACGGATGATGGGAATAATACAACGCAAGAAAATGCTGGAAAGGATGATGGGAATAATACAATGCAGCAAAATGCTGGAAAGGATGATGGGAATAATACAACGCAAGAAAATGCTGGAACGGATGATGGGAATAATACAACGCAAGAAAATGCTGGAACGGATGATGGGAATAATACAACGCAAGAAAATGCTGGAACGGATGATGGGAATAATACAACGCAAGAAAATGCTGGAAAGGATGATGGGAATAATACAACGCAGCAAAATGCTGGAAAGGATGATGGGAATAATACAACGCAGCAAATAAAGACATGTCTGTATTCTTGTTGCCTTTGCTGCTGCATTTTCCTTAGGAAGGCTTGCTGTCACCGCACATTCTGCACAGGAGTGGTCCACTTCTTCCGAGCTCTCTCTGTGAGTTCTATCTGGATAGTGTCAGTGCTGGTGGATGGAGATTGGTATGTTTGCTGTGGGAACGATGGCTCAGACTTCCAGATCCGAATTGCTTGTCAGAAAGAGCTGAAGTCAAATAGCACTGAGGAATTAATTGTTGCAAGATTGAAGAATGACTCAAGGGTGAGCATTTGTAATAGCTTATTTACATTTTACATGTACTATGTACATTTCTTTTAACATTTCACATATGTTTTGTTGTTGTTCTGTCTTTTTTTAGATCTATGCCATGGTGACACTTGCAGTGCTAACATCTGTTTTATTTTTTATTTCCTGCTGCTGCACCTTTTGTTGCCAATTTGACCCAAGTATTACTGGTCTGATTCTGGAAAAAGAAGAAAGTGTGGTGGTAGAAAGTTGGGAAAAGATAGGAGAGACAGAAAAAGACAAATGTTTTACTGATATTCAAAATGGTCGCGGGGAGAAGTACCTCAGAGGTGTAAATTTGATCAATTGGAATGATGAGAAGAAAGGAGGAACCTCTACTTCTACAGGGGGAGGAGCTTCTACTTCTCCAGGGGAGGAGATTCTACTTCTACAAAGGGATGTTGTCCAAAGATGTTCCCCTGCTTTAGTTCGAATACCTATGTACTTGTGAGGTCAAATTCACAGTGATATCAGAAATTAAACATGTTATATACTTTAATAAGCGGACTGGCTTCACATTCATTTATATGTAAAAGATGTTTGATTTGACATAACTCCCTGTAGCATCGGCTAGCCAAGTGATCGAGTTGTAGCAAAGGGCAGAGATTTTGTGTCTATGAATTAGGGCCCGACCGATATGTATTTTGTTGTGGCCGATTTGATACCGATAAAATGGGAGTTGGAGCTGCTGATCGCCGATATAATCGCTGATATATTTATGACTTAAAAATTAACTGTAAATCTTCAATTGTTTATAAAACTTTTGCTCGAGGTTTGCTCGATTGGATTTTCAGTTGGGTTTATTTAGGCGACATTTTATTGTTATTCTGCCTCTTTACGTCATATTTAAAGACAGTAGGTCGGCCTAATGGCATTTTTGTGTGAGATTCTAGCCAGTAAAGAAAGTGCTGTAAGCAAAATATCGCTATTAGCTTTTACCAATAAATACGTGTGCACCGCGGTAATTAATGATATGCAAAAATGTCAATAATTTACACTTTAGTCACAGCTCATTTACATATCAGTGCGTGTCCAGTAACATATATACGGCCACTATAGTCACTTTACAGTCGCTAATAGAAGAGAAAACAGCCTGTTTATGTGTGTGAGCCACAGCAGCTAATCGCTAACCATAGTCCGTATATATTCGTATATAGACCGTATATTCTATATACGGTCTATGTCACTAACCAAAGAGAAAGAACCGAAACGAGCTTCAAAAGCAACACATTTCCAACACTTACCGCTCACACAGGCTCCTCTCAGATCACGAGTCTGCACTAAGAACTGTCCTTTTAATCCAGACTCAAACTGTAAAAAGAACAGAATCTCAGTCTTGCGCACACATAGACCATATATGTGCACACATGGATCTACGGTTGCGAGTGTAAACAAGTGCACATGGCGATGCGTTCAGGGGTGGGATGGACACAGACAAATGACTCAGCAGAGAAATACTGATGCGGAGCCACATATTTGGACATTTATCTGTCTGTAAATTGGATTAAAGGGGTGTAATATAGAGAGTCTAAGCTTTATAATAAGGTAAAATGTCCACGTGTAATATCGGTCCATATCGCAAGATTTTGGCCGATAGCCAATATGTTTCCAAGAGCCCATATCGGCCCATAATATCCAACCAATATATCGGTCGAACCCTACTATGAATGGGTCTGCTCAGGACACTGCTTTTCAAGATGTTTTATAAGATGCATGTACTACTCATTCACCTTCTGGAAATTCAGATACCACTAAAAATGACTTGACACTTTATAGTGCCCAATATAGGAATAATATGGGCATTGTCAGCTTCAGATTTAACAGTAAATATATGGAGACATTAAGACATTAGTTGACTCAATCACATCTGTTCCTCTCTGAACAACTCTGGGAGAAAGTTAATACAAAATACAAACATACAGTACTGAATTGGGCTCATTTTTAACTGTTTAACTTTGAACACCTTTTCTGGAGTGTGGCCAGCTGAGCTCCTATATCAGCGTTCAGCAGTATTGTTAACCTCCTAGATACTTTTCACATACGTGCACACTTACATGTCAAAATCAAATTGCATGACACAGCATTAAACTAAACTGCAGTCTTAAAGGAAGTCATGGGTCACTTTATTCCTGTCATTTAGTAATATTTATCACATATTGAGGTCATGATTACTTAAGAGTGGGAACAGTGACTTCCCTCTCAAATTCCAGAACAGCTTTTCAGCACAATACTTGTACTTTATTTATCGATTATCAACCAAACACTTGCACTTTCAACTGTGAGTTAGCCAACACCTCTGCTTCAAACAGGTCAGTGTCTTTGCTTTGGCATGTCAGTCGCAGAGTTACACAATATTTTTGCACAGGCAAGGAGGGTGACATGTCCGACTCAACAATGACAAAGTAGTAGTAATTAGTGTAATGAATTAAATGATTGAATCAGATGATACTTCAGTTGTATTTCTCAGACTAATATTGTAGCATTACTCAAACATGTGTGAATGAAATCAAACACAACTCTGAGTATGTTTTTGATGAAGTAACAGCATTATAACAGGTTAAAGCTCAAAACAGTCAATTCTGGGAAAAAAACAAAACAAAACAATATGAAAATTAATAACTTGAAGATACTCATCAAGCAATGTTAAGAATACAAATAAAACAAATGTAAGATTATCCAATTCGAAGTACTGTCTAAGGCATTTCCTTCCTCAGCTCCTCAGAAAAAACTTCCGATATTGTGCTTAACAAACTACAAACTCATTCAAAAAAAGGCTTTCTAGCCTATATCAAGCATCATTGTATCAGTCTCTACGAAGATTCATGCACAAAACAGAATTGTTATGTATGTCAAAACTAACCTTACTTATCCCTTTCTTATCTTGGCTCTTCTGATGTAACTTTACTCTGTCCAACATACTGTTTGACTATGGTTTTGCACTTTTCTATATTGTAAGTAATTCGTCAAATTGCTTTGTATTTATATAGATCCTATTATAATTAGTTTTTTTCCCCTAAAATTGTTTTGTTTGTTTGTTTGTTTGTTTTTTCCCCTCTTTATCATATATCCACAAATTTCCATACTTATATCAAATTTTTGATTCTATGTCCACCTGTATACATCACAACATGCTCTGAACTATATGAACTCTGTAACTGTAATGTAAATGAACTCTTTATTCAATGGTCATCGGGGGCTGTCGTGATAGCGGCATTTTTGCCTTAATGACACCTCCAGGCATGACCTCCAATACACTGTTATTTTGTACCATCACATTTTTTTTTTTTTTTACATCTTTGCCAAATAAATGTGCTTCTCTGTCTCTCTCTCTCTCTTTATCAAACAGAAACCTGGAATTGTGTTTTGTTTCATTCACACATGTTTAACACAAAAAACATGTATATTTTTAGGCCTTCTTCTCCAAAACTGGAAACACAGGATTATCAAACATATGTGAATGAAACAAAACATAACTCCGGGTATGTTTTTGATGAGGTAACATCATTATAACATGACTAAAAGCTCATAGGAGTCCATTTTGTGTAATATAAGACCTTAATGCTCATTGTAACTTGTCTTTTTTGTGTTTTATTACATGTATAAAAGAATTTGAAATAAAAACGGATCACAAAGCACCCATATCGTGTATCACTTTATCTGACGCGCGTTTAGAAAATGAAGCAGTCTCTTTAAACTCCCATCTTCACCCCTCACTGCTCTCGTGACTGTGCGGCAGACGACGATTTAAAGCAATAGTGTAATCTCTCCCATTGTTTTGCATGGGTAAATATTTAGAGCCGCGTAATCTGACTGAACGTAATGGCGCATTGATGGGGTAATTTATTATTCAATCAGGCTCATGCGGAGTCTGATTACTCAAGTATATGTGTGTGCAAACAGCCCTCAGCCTGCCCCACTGAGTGATTTGGGGTCATTTGCATAATAAATAAAACATATGAAAGAGTATGCATCATCAGTGAGAGACGTGGCACTCCGGATCATCGTGCCGGTGACAACGATCGAGTGAAGGGCTGTCGGGGAGCGTCATTGGGCAGGAGTGGTGTTGTGATGATGGCCTCTCGACGTGGGGTGGTTTTTCTGCTTTGATGGACTAAGATCAACAAAAAACAAAGTCGTCAAGGGTGTGTGTTGTTTTTACATACAAGCCAAACATGAAAAACAAAAGTTATTTTTGGAATCCTTGCTTTGTCTTCCACGTACTCTGGTCTGACCTGGGTGCGTCTCATTTCTGTTCATTTGACCTCTCGAATGACTTGCGTATCAGGAATTGTGTAACCCTTTCCTCTCTCTTTATATCTCCTTGATGAGAAGGTTGAGGCTTTTACCCCTTTTCCACCAAGGCAGTTCCAGTGCTGGTTTGGAGTCCGTGCCAAATCTTGAACCAGTTCTTTGTTTTCCACACAAAAAAACCTGGCTCTGGCCCTGGAGAACAGGTTCCAACTCAGCACCAACTAAAGGCTGGTCCAGAAGTGAGAACCACTTGATGTAGGATGCTAGGGGTGGAGCTATAGTGAAGCACTTCCATAAGAAACCATGCATAATGGTACGTGTGACGCCTTTGCATTTGAATTCAGACGCCCCCGACACGAGTCTTGGACACCGTCTTGTCCCGGTCGAGAGAGTGACTTCAGGGTATTTATTACATAAAACACATCAGCGGAGCAACAGTCCACTTAGCTCTGGCCCAGGACCTGGTTTGGTGCAGTGGAAAAGAGGTATTTGAGGAGACAAGTGGACAGAACTGGGACACACCTACACAGTCGTTAGCCTCCTTTCATATACACTCAGACACTTGCCATTTGGAAACAGCCAAATTCATAGCTTTATTTGTCTCCTAGTCTTTTACAACTGAAAGAATGTGCAGTAGCTATGTTTACGTGCAAAATCTGGAGTTATCAGATTATTTAAATGTCATGTAAACAGTGGACAAAAATGAGAGAGAAATTAGAGTTATTAAAATAAATAAATAAATAAAACTTTGTACTTTGCCTTTCAGAATGATCGCTGTAAAAATTCAGTAATGAACAAGTTAATTGTTTTGATAATCAGATTTCTCGTGGGCATGTAAACACACAGCTATTCAACAACTGATTACAGTTGGGTTATCTGATTATTCTAGTTATCAGATTGTTTCCATGAAACAGATTCCTGTTCTGCACCACAGAAAGTATTTGCACCAACAGCAGACAAAACACAAGACGAAACACAACAATACACACACACACACACACACACACACACACACACACACACACACACACACACACACACACACACACACACACACACACACACACACAGCCTTCAGCCAACAAGTCGGTGCCTTTGAAAAATGCTTATCTGATTAACCTTAAAGCAGCACTATGTAACTTTCTGAAGGTAGCATCTGTTTGGTCATAGAAAGGTAAAGCTATAGGATGCATGGAGATAGATCCACTCTGTACTGTAGGACTGTAGGATTGTGAAGTGTGACATCACTTGCGAATCCAAAGAGCTGACTGAAAACAAACCATGCGACACACATCTCGTATTAAAAATGATTGCAGTTATTTAACCCTATCAAGGGTTTAATAAATGCGACAGAAATTGTTCGAGGGAGGTTGATTTTAGAAATTATCATAAACTAAGATAGCTTTAGTGGCACTGGCAATGATATGTTACGCTACATTATTATTACGACATTATTTATTATATATTTTACTGATAGAATTTTATGTTTTTGAAAGGTAAATGTCTCTTGTTTGATGAAAAACAAAGTCAGAACTCAGATGTGAAATTGACAGTCAGACCCAGACCTAGAAGTGACTAGCTAGGCTGGCGCCACCTAGTGCTTCCTCTCAGTTTCATTTCTCTCCAGTGACTATGCCAGGAATCCGAATACAGTCGTCGGTTTGCAAGAACCCCAGCAGTTGTAGTCGGCACGCCGGCCAATCAGTGAAGCGGAGCGTTGGCCAGAACCAACCTGAGTTGCGATAGCAGACTGCAGACACTCTCCTTCTTTGGACTTCCTTTGTCAAATGATAACCAAGCATTTTTTATCGTAGCTTTAATTCGCAAGTTCATGCTTGTTGACAGACATGTTCACTCTCTGCTTTGTTTGCTGTTGTGCTGCGATTACTTGGACCCCATTGAGCGTTCCGGCGCTTACATATGTCACGACCAAATAGCAGCAATTGGTTAAATAAAAAAAGTACCCGCCTACCGCCGAGCGAACAAATCCTAACGCTGCGAAGTGGACGGTTTCTATGAAGTGAAACCGGCTGATGAATCAGGCTAAAAAGTGACAGCTTCACTTCACAATCCCAGAGCCAAACAAACAGAATCAGGTGTAGTCCCTCTTCCAGGCCAAATAAGAGCCAGGTTTGTGGAGATGCAAGCCCACTCACAGTAAGAACGCATACTTTTCAGCGCAATAAAAAACCACAAGAAGACATTTTTTAAAGTTACATAGTGTGGCTTTAAACAGAGGCAGACATCATGAGACTGCAGTGTGAAACCCTCTTTGGCCCTCTCCCTCCTCTCATTCAAAGTGCATTGAAAGAATAGAAAAGTCTTTGAGCACACAGCAGAACTGAAACGAGAGCCCTCCTTATGTCGTCCCCGTACATCCTCACATACACACTGCTCTGGGTAACGGGGGGCCGGTGGTTGGAGGTGAGATTGCCGGTCCCCTCCATGTTCCTTGGACCCCTCTGGCTTCAGCCCGCCTCCCTCACAGCCAGACTATCTATATGCTAAGTACTCCCGCTACCCTAGACCAGACTGTTCTCTGTACCGTGCTCCTGTCTTCACTTATTCGGCCCCAAAGTCCACACCAGGGGCCCTCGGACTTGTGTACTGCATCATTTGTGGGTTTACTGGCGAATTTTGGATTAAGTTGACTTTTGATTGTTGATTTTCAATTTTCGTTGTGCAGTTTGTTCAGATTATGAAGGCATATCACGTCATGAATAACTAAGAAGGTTGCAGGTCTGGTCCCGAATACCAGAGTTGTATATTATTGTTGTGTCCATTTGCAAGACAATACACTCATGCCTTATTTCACACAAACACTTGCTGATTTGTAGTATATTTTACCTTGTCAAAAACATAAAAAATGAATATAAACAAAAAAAAAGTCATATTGTGGTTGTGTCATTGGGCAACACACTTCTTCCATCTCATTACTATATGTATTACTATTATCTCGTTTAAGATCAGAAATTCCATAGTTAATTGTGATTAATCGCATATTGAATTGCATGTTTAAAATTGTGTTATTTTGCATTTCAAGACAGTTTTAAACCCATAAAGTAAATCAATTCTTACTCATTTAGCAATCGCTGTGGTTATTTTCTTTGACGTGTGATTATCCACAGGTCTGTGGAGACTCGGCCAAACGGTCGTTTGCTGGATCTGAAGCTCTTGGCTTGGGCACTGCGATCGCTGCACCCGGGGGTTTAGCTCAGAGGTGCTAACTTAGACTAGACGTACTTCACTGGTACTGAAACTCTGCTTGACACAGGCTGCATTTTACTCTTGTCTTGTAAATTGTAGCGTCTGGAAGTTTTTTAAAGTCAAATAAACAGTTCAAAAGTCCAGAAGCGTTTCTCCATCACGGTGGTGAGTTTACTGAAACACGGCTCTGAAGATCGAAAGCGAAACAGCCAGAAGAAGCTGCCTACGGATGTGTAGAAGAGATGAAAAATTGCCGAACTCTAACCGCAAGAAAAAAAAGAAAAAAAAAGTTGTGTTTTTAGGAGGCACAAAAGGCTGGCGATGCTTAATCCTGATTTTAAAAAAATTGCGTTATGGATTGCATTAATTTAGTCCAGATTAACGCGTTAACGCTGACAGCACTAATTACTATATTATGTTATTTGGAAGTAGCTAAAAATATGATAAAGATGTGTCTAAGTCGGTTGGTGAGGTCCCAAAGTAACACGCGGGTTGTTGGTCCGACACTGGCTATCAGCATTGCATTATCATTCTGTCCTTGGGCAAGACACACCACATGCTCATTTTAGCTCTCACAAAAAATATTTCCCTTGAACGTTTCTCATCTTGTCGAAATGTACCTAAAATAAATCCAGAACCATTTTAACTAAATAGTACCTTAGTTGATACAAATATTTAGCGGTTTGACTTTGCGTAATATTGCTGTGTCCTTGGGCAAGACACTTCATCCGTTTTACCTGGATGAAAATGATTGGTTTTACACTGCGTATGATGTTCCCACACCCACCCTATGGCCATTTGTTCCCACATATTGAGGTTGTGTCACTGGGCAAGGCACTTTTTCCATCTTAAAGGTTTTTATTTCTCAAAAACAAACACTTTTCAGAAGTACTTAAAATTAATAAGGTACATAACAAAACAAAGCAGTAGCTCAGCTGGCTCCGATATAACTCAAAGGTTGCTGGTCTGATCTCAGCTATCGGCATTGCTTTATCACTGTGTCCTTGGGCAAGACACTGCATCTTGCTCTTATATGTCTCATTAAAAAAACAAAACTTTCGTCTTTCTTACCTTGATAGTTGTGGATAAATTCTTCATGGGAGAATGTTTCTCGTTTGTGGACCTTGTTGGTTGAACATTTGTTGGTGGGGCAGATTTAGCTGGTGGAGAATACACCAGACATTTACACAGTTACGCATTTTGCCATAGAAACCATTAACACTTGAAGACCTACGAGATCGTATACAACTCCAAGGAATATGTTTTACATAACCGCGCATAACTTTCTAACTGTAAAAGATAGAAACTTACTTTTTCCCCCTCTGAAAGCAGAGACATACCGGTTTTAGTACATATCTGCAGCATTATCCTACGTCACATGTGCTCCGTCCATTTTGACTGGTCAAATCTTTGCCAAAGTGTGAAGTGAGTCAAGATGGTCGACTCCTCTCGAGCGTGTGTGTTTATAACAATTGAAAACGCCGCTCTAAGTGCAGTCTTTTTCTCAAATAAATGGCAAATTACACATCTTGGTGTGCGTAATTGCACATCCCTGGCTATTTTTATTTGAAATATTTATTTCACTCAAATGTAATAAACACCATGGAAATACAGGAAGTGCTGTGGCTCTGGCCCTGGACTTTACAGGAGCTGTTTCCATGACTGACACAAGAAAAGTAAGGGGGGGTGATTGCACTTTTTTTTTGTTTTTAGGGCAATAAGGATATTTTTCCTTTACTTACAGACTTGATATTTTGCATTTTTGTAGCTAAGGCCCTAAATTAAGCATTTTTTGTCCAAAAAGTTGTTTGTACATTTGCTGTGTGTTTTGTATAAAATAGTGTGAATTCAATTTTCTCTTTTTTTTTTTTCATCTCTATTTCTGGTCCTGTAGCTTTTATTACAGCGACATGACACAACTACAGCAGCAAACTGTGAAATAAAAGGCTGTACTGAACAAAAGAAGGGGGTAAAAGGGGCAGTTTTAAAAGCAAAATTAAGAAAAAAATCCAGGCGAGGAGAAATGTACTAAAATTGCACTTAGGTCTTCGGGGGTTAACCGGAAGCGGGGCACTTCGGGCTGTTGTGAAAAAGGTCTATACAGTATATTTCTTCTAGGCCACTGGCACTCACCACTGTTTTATCTCATCCCACACTTGTAATTACAGATAATCTCCATTCTTCTCTATAGTCGTGTGATTCTGACCCCGACAGTCCATATGCGCCCTCCACATACATACACGGCCTCCCCATACATACATACACGAGCTGTTATCGTAATAAATCAGCTCAGCGCTCATGGTCCATGACTGTGAAATTCTCTTATCCGAGGAGCTAAATGATTTCTCTGTGTACGACCTCCTAGCCTCCATTTTCCAGACCTCCTCCTGAAGAAATGCATGTTCAGATATGATATAAGTCCTGTGTAAAAAAAAAAAACATACACATGTAAGTAAATAGGAAAACAAAAAAGGCAAAAAAACCGAAAATTTAATTCAAGGTGCGTTATGTAACTTTTCTAGTGGAGGGTCTGTCAAATGCTTTTCTCCACTGAGATGTTTCACATTCTGGTATTTATCGTCATAGAGACCAAATCAGACCAAGTTACAGGTCAGATCTGTGGAGAGGCGACCCCGCTCACAGTCAGAATGTCTGTTTTTCTAGATATTTTTGAGCTATAAAACCACCTGTAACTGAATAAATGTAAAGTAGAGCTGTTTAATGTCACACTGTGGAACATTCCAGACAGAGCAATGACATATCCATAGAAACAAGCAGCTGACGGACGTGCAACCAAAAAGATACATAGTGCGCCTTTATTAAAATTAAAGTGATAAAATAAAACAAAACAGTAGCTCAGATTATAAGTTATTTCGCCACAAACTCAAAGGTTGCCAGTCTGATCCCAGCAACTGATTTTGCATTAAAACTGTGTCCTTCAGCAAGACACTTCCATTCCATTTTGCTCCATGAATGTACTCATTTTTATCTGTCTATCTTACAGCAAAAAACATTAAAATGTAGCTGTTAACGTGAAAAGTGGAACAGAGCATTTTGAGCTTTGGTGATCCAGACGTGATTATTCAAACGTGTGAATGAAACAAAACACAACTCCGGGTATATTTTTGATGAGGTAATAATATTGTAACATGGTTTAAAGCTTATAAAAAGTGAATTTGTGTAGTATAGAAACCTTAAACAAAATGCTAAAATAAAAATATAATATCATTTTAAGTGCATTGAGGCTTAAATAGTGAAGATGTGGCACTAATCAGAAAGTTGGTCATTGCATAATATTGCTGTGTACTTGGGCAATACACTTAACCCACCCTACCTGTGTGAAAATGATCGTATTCTTCAAGATGGGCTGGGGGTCCATCACTTGCTTGTTTCTATGGATACGTCTTTGCTCTGCCTGGAATGTTCCACAGATTGACATTAAACAGCTCTACTTTACATTTATTCAGTTGCATGTGGTTTTATAGCTCAAAAATACTTCGAAAAACAGGCATTCTGACTGTGAGGGGGGTCGCCTCTCCACAGATCTGACCTGTAACTTGATCCGATTTGGTCTCGGTGAAGATAGAAATATTTGATACCATACTGTGAAACATTCCAGACAAAGCAAAAACAACTCCATGGAGAAAAGCATTTGACAGACGCTCCACCAGAAAAGTTAAGACCTTCCTAACCTCCATCCTCCCTTCTTTTCTTTCTTTTCTTCTCTCTCCTCCTCCAGGGCCCAGAACATCTTCCGCCAGGCCATGCGCTCACGCTTCATCCTCTTCCACGTGGTCCCGGCGTCTCTGAAGAAGCACTTCGCTGTGTTCACGGGTCAGGGCGAGCTCAGTCCCCCGCAGCCCAACCGGGTGCGCTTCAGCCAGGACAGCAGCGGCAGCGGCACCCGAGCCAGCCTGGTGGGGGCGCTGTCGACGCAACGGGCACCAGCGCCGGCGCCAGTCAGCTTCAACCACAAGTGGGTGCTCAGACTATTGATACTGTACATCATCATCATCATGCTGGAGGGGTTCTATAACGCATGTCTCTTGGTGGAATGTTCAGCAGTTACCATGGTGACACAGTGTAGACATGAGCAAAGACAGACAGAAAAGCTTCAAGATTGTTTTAAAACTCAAGAAAAAATATAAAATGGATTTAAACAGCACGTTTTCCAGAGAATTTTGGACACAGGGCCTCATTTCCTCATGAGCCAGAGTGTTGGAGACGTGTGGAGACACTTTTTTAAATCTTCCATCCAGTCCTTGTGTTTGGAGAGGTTGTTGGTGCTAGGCTAGTGCATGTCAATGGCCATAGTCGTCCTGCCACTAAAAACAGTCTTACCCACTCCACAGACCCGAGGAAAACTATTATAACTCCAGACTGTCCATGTGAATTTCTGTGTTGATATAATAATGTTTGAAATAAAACTAACATTGCGTCGCATGAATCGTCACATGCTGTGGGACTATTTTCTCATATATCAGTCCGCTGCTGCTGAGCTTTCTATCAGGAAGTACAACTCACTGCTGCTGCTCAGACATAAATCTTCAAATGCAATTGGTTTTACTTCTAAAATGCTTCTCTGGACACAGACGTTCACATGGACAGTCTGGAGTTCTAATAGTTTTGCCTCGGGTCTGTGGAGTGGGTCAGACTGTTTTTAGCGGCAGGACAAATATGGCCATTGACCTGCACTAGCCTAGCACCAGCAACCTCTCCAAATACAAGGACTGAATGGAATATTTAAAAGTGTCTTCACACATCTCCAACACTCTGGCTCACTAGGAAATGAGGCCCAAAATGTCCAAAATTCCAAACTGTCCCTTAATCCGAGCGTTCATAACTAACTTGTGACTGTAATTTTATGTGTGACAGACTTGTTTAAAATCACAAATCATCTTACCTGTTGTAGTTCCAAACAAGTTCGCTCTATCTGATCAGACTGTGTTAAAATAAAGCTCAGATTAAGTCTAATTTGTGTAACAGCTTCTAACGGAGTAGTGCTTTCAGTTAGCTTCACACCCTCATTGAATGTTGATGAAATTAGCCGCAAAGTGTCAATAGTAGTGAATAACAACTTGACAATATCATATTCACTAGCAAGGACCACGCCAACGACACATGTGCGAAGAGAAAAGAGTTTATTATATGGAGACGAGGTGGCTCGAGGTTGGGTTGAGACTCAGGGTGGTGGTTCAGTCTCAATCTTCACACGGCCCAGCAGGAACGGGACTCCCCCTCGTAGGCGTCTTATGTCTGGAAGTGAACAGATCGGGGTTGGGAGGGCGGGGTCGAGTTATTCGGGACGAACTGGGTTGCCGGGAAAGGCTGCTACAAATGAGAAATGGGAAATTGAGGTGTGGTAGAAGTGAGCTGTGATTTGCAGGAGAGGAGGGAAGGGCGGTTGAGGCGTGGTCCTGCTCCTGAACCTGAAAATTTAATCATATTAACTACATATAACATAGTAGTATCCTATTGAGGGACTGGTATGTATGAATAAGTATTAGGGTAAATATATGTTCAATATAGAGAGGTCAAAAATTAAATACCAAAACTAGATACGAGATAGATAAAAGTAGGTATTGATGCTACAAAAGTCCCATTCACAAGACAGAAATGAGTGTTTCCTGAATGTCTTTAGAATGATCTTGAGCTGTATCAGAGCAAGCATAAGAGCACATAGACGAGTATCCGCCCACGGACCACGAAGGAACCTACCCGAGATATAAGACCACATGGGAAAATAAAAGAAAGTACTATGATTTAATGTTGAAAATCGTCTAAATAAGTGTTTTTTATTATCATAGTGGTATCAAAATCGGTATTGAGTATCGATTCTGGATTCCACCTAACAAATTTAGGTTTCCAAAATGTTCTGCCAAGATATCTCCATGGAGGCAGGTGCCTTCAACCAGACCGGGGTGTTTGATTGTTGTTTTTGCAGTTTTAGTTGTTTTCAAAGCTTGTGGGTGCAAGTCTCGTGTGCGCATTAAAGAAGTGAGTAGTGATTTTTAAAAAAGCCACACATGTACATCAACATGTTTGCAGAGTGTTTTGAAGTTGTTAGCAGTAGAAGATTATAGAAAATGTGTGTTTAAGGACCAATTAGATGTTTTTGGGAAATGCTAAGTGCCAGATGCTAAGAGCCAGATAACGGCGCGCTATTATTACCGAGCTATTACCGCTTGTTTCCGTGTTTGTTTAGCTGTATTTATAGAGTAGATTATAATTTATGTTTTTTCCCTCTGTTTGTATGTTTCAGGACCACACACACACACAACGTTTTTTAATAAAAGTGATAAAACACATCGTGCATTCTTACCGATGCCCCTGGCGCAACTACCTCCGCCCAAAACTATACTTTTTCTTTTGGTGAAGGGTCAGAAACATTCATCTTCACCTGGTGATCTTATGAATATTGTGCAGGAATGTAGCAGCAGCATGCATTTCCAAACCACAGCCCGCGGCCAAATCTAACCCCCAGACTAATTTTTCTAGTTAGAATGGCCCGTATTACCTTAAGCGGTCGGTACTTTTTAACGCCAAGTCTCTGAAAATCTACCTTGGTAAAGCCAGTATTAAATATTTAGTGCGCCCTAGGATCTAAGCATGGATAAAGGTCAGGTGACTCCTTCTAAATTGTTAAAAATGCACGTTTGAATTATTCACTGTATTGAGCATCGGTCTGTGGCCTTCACCCCGTCTGTGTTTTGATATTTCTCTGATGAAAAAAGTTTAGACTCCCATCTAAACAGTATTTTTTTTTTGAGTTACGTCCTTTCAACTTTCTGTTTTCCTCACACTCATTTCTTGCATGCTGTCTCCTTCAGTAACCACCCCGTTCCACTGTCAGGGAGCACCCCGGAGACGGCCCGCAGGTACGCCACACTGCCCCCCAACAGGACGGCCAACGCCCCGTCACCCACCCTCCAGCGCAGGGTCAGCACCAGTGCGGCCAGTAACTCCTACATGAAGACCAAAGGAAGGAAGTTCAACGTGCAACTCAAAAAAGGTCAGAAAACTCACCCGTCTATCAGAATGTTCCCTTAACTTTAGAGAAAACTGCTTTGCACTCGGCCCATTCATGACAAACATGTGAGCCAGTATAGTTACATAGTCACATGTTTTGGTCATTTTTAAGTATCTTTTTCTGTATTTTACTTAAATAAATGACAGTTTATGCCTCTTTTTACTGTGGGCAGGGATCAGATTTGTCAAAAATAGGGACACCTGGAACATTTCTTGTATAAAACTGGGACAAATCTGCTGGGTCAGGGCTCAAAAGTGGGACTGTCCTGGGTAAACAGAGATGTATGGTCACCCTACTTAACATGTAAGATCATTTGGGATTGTAGGTGCCAACTGCTATATGAATAAATATAACAAGGAATAATTAAATGTTTTTAAATGAATCTGGACTCATCATGTAGCTTTAGCCTCACTTTGCATGGCGACTACCGATAATTTCCATAAAAATGATACTAAAATGACTAAATTTCTAAGTATGGAAAGTTGAACTTGGTGATAAAATGACATTAGCTTTAGCTTCAAATACTGTTGTCAAGTATGGCAGCCACATTGATGTGGTGTTTGCATAGGGTGACCAGACGTCCCTATTTACTCGGTCCCAGCAGATTTATCCAAAACCACTGATTTGTCCCAGTTTTATACAAGAAATGTCCCTGCCAACAGCAAAGAGAGTCATTTGTTTAGGTAAATAATACAGAAAAGCTGCTTAAAAATGAAAAAAAAACACAAAGAAAACGGGACTATTGACTCACATGTTACTCATGAAAGGTCTCAGTAGAACAATTTTCCTTAATGATGCACTTGTTTCACAATTTTATTATTACCAACCACCAAAAAAACAGGGATGTACCAGTTTTTTATTTTGAAAATCTGGTCACCCTATCTCTATAACGTCAAGCAACACATCTGGAGCCTTTTACAATTCAAGCAGGGCCATAGGTTTAAATAAAAAACAAAAGCAAAACAAAAAACATTTAAATGGGTTAATTGCACATTTGTGTAGTTATATAGTGAGTTTTAGGGGCTAGTCACAAATAGAATAGATGAGGTTCAAGATTTGTGAATTGTGCTTATTTCATGGCAACTAGTATTGTTCCGATACCATTCTGGGGACGATCCAATCTGATACCGATACTTGGCCTTGGTTCACTCACCGATACCGATACCAGTCCAGCATGAAGTACACTCAACTTCGTAACATACAAGAGCAAAAATACATCTTCAAAAAAGCTATTTTATAAGAAAATCTGCAAGAATCAATGCGATTTTGTGGACTAAAGTGTTACTGGAATGTATTATAGTCTTGATTGGTGCTGATTTAAGTATTTTAACTTTTCTACTTCGTCACTTTCTACCACAGTGAATAGAATAATGTTCTCCTAAATATGCAGAATAAACAAAGTCTGAGTTAGCGCTTCTGTCCGATTGCATTTTCCTTACTGTAGTTATTTTAACGTCCACACCGAAGACGAAATAAAGGTATCAGAGAGGTTACACAAATGTATTTTCTGTGATTATTAGCATGTTTTAAGTGTCCGCAGTCAGTGTTTAAGATGATCTGGGAGTAGGCGTCAACATCTACGGCTCCTCATTCAGAAAAATCCAGAGTCTGAGTCTGCGCTGATTCTGATACCTGTAAAATAATAATAATAATAATAATAATAATACATTTTATTTATTAGGTGCCTTTTTGGACACTCAAGGTCATCTTACAACAACATAAACAAATTAAATATGATTAAAATATACAGTTAAAAGTAGAAAACATGCAGTATTTTACCAATATCAGTATCGGAACAAAGCTAGCATAAACTGAACTAAACAAAACTATAGCTATTGTAGAATATTGTGATGTCATGTAAACCCAACCTAGAAGTAAAAGCGTCTCTTGCCCTCTAACTGGGTGTATGACGTCCTCACATTATAGAATCAGAGAACCACCAACAGATTCCGTCGACTTTTTGGAGTTTGCGCGACATTTGCCTTCTGAAACTGCACTAAAACTAGATAATCTCTCATTGCCAACTCTCGTCAGCTGCTTGTCAAATGAACCGAATGTTCAGAGTCGGTGTGGTTCCGTGTTTAGCTCTCCCGGGCAGCAGATGTTGGGTTAAACCTGGCATGGCCCCGGTTGGCGCAGAGCTGGGGGAATAGTCAGACTACAGTGGTGTGGTTCTGACTCACTCTGGGGAGATGCATTCACAAACTCTGCTAATACGTTTGGCTCAGGTCCCTGACTAGACTCAACGCAGTGTTATTTCAGAGACAGACAGATGACAAATGATTTAGTTATAGTAAAGTTTCTGTTTTTCTGCATTTGGCTTAGTTTGTGTGGAATGTGGTGATGAATGTCGATGTGCAATGATATGATGGTAATACATTCGAGTCGTAGTCCTCAAAATTGGGGCTAAACTGGGACTAAATCAGGACTAAAGCAGCACTGAATCAGGTCTAAACCAAGTCTACATCAGGACAAAACTGGGTTCGAACCAGGGCTAAGAGTAAATACCCCCCTTAAGTGCACAGCACATCAAAACTGGGACTAAACCCGTAACTAAAACTAAGCTAGACCAAGACTAAAACAGGACTGGGACAAGTTTAAACCAAGTGTACATCAGGACAAAACTGAGTTTGAACCAGGACTAAAAGTAAATGCCCCCCTTAAGTGCACACACATCAAAACTTGGACTAAACCTGGAACTAAACCTGACCTAGGACAGGACTTAAACAGGACTGGAACAGGTCTAAACCAAGTCTATATCAGGACAAAACTGGGTTCGAACCAGGACTAAGAGTAAATGCCACCTTAAGTGCACACACATCAAAACTGGGACTAAACCTGAACTAGAACAAGACTAAAACAGGACTGGAACAGATTTAAACCAAGTCTACAGCAGGACTAAACTGAGTTTGAACCAGGACTAAGTGTAAATGTTGTCTTATTCAATTCAATTAAATTCATTTTTGTAGCGCCCAAAATCACAACAACAGTAGCCTCTAAGGGCGTTCTAAGATTTTGATGAGTAAAACATACACACAGACATATCAAAACAGGAATAAACAACATTCATGTAAAGCAGCAGATGAAACATGGTCCAGTCATCCCCTGTCCTTAGACCCTCCTTCTCAGCAAGGAAAAACTCCAAAAAACCCAGGGTCCTGGGAAAAAGAAGAAACCTTGGGGAGAGTCTTAGGTTCACACACATCAAAACTGGGACTAAACCCAGAATTAAAACTGAACTAGACCAAGACTAAAACAGGACTGGAACTGACCTAAACAAAGTCTACATCAGGAATGAACTGGGCTCAAGGAGGCGTTTACACACTTGCACACACATCAACATTTACACCAGAACTAAACTGTGACTAGATGGATGTGATTGACAGGTTGATAAGCCAATTAGGGCCATGCTACTGATTTCTGACTGAATGAGCGAAGTACTAATCTCTGTTAATCTCAGGTGAGAGAAATGTCTTTTTGTGCAATATGATGGGTGACCAATGAGCTCCTTGGTTTCACATGTGTCACTGAAAGAAACAAATCTGACTGGCCGATCATTCTGTTTCTGAAGCGCGATGGAGGGAGAGAGAACCAGACTGATATCCCTCTGTATAACAATACTGAGAGATCATTCTGGACTTGCCAGATTAGTCCAGCAACGCTCAATCGTGTAACTTGTATGGTCCATATCTTGCACTTAGTATCATGCAGAAATTCTTATTCACCCCAAAAAAACTCTCCATCCCACAGACTCTTTACATTTATTCAATTACAGGTGGTTTTATAGCTTAAAAATACCTAGAAAACTGCATTCCGACTGTGAGCGGCGTCGCCTCTCCGCAGATCTGACCTGTAACTTGGTCATTCTAGACAAATGAATACACAACGCACCTTTACATAAGAGTACTGTTATCTCGTTAAATATATAACTCTAGCAGGAGTTAAAGCACAGCATTAAAAAAGGAAAAAAAAAACCTGTGAAAAGTACAAACATAACGCGACACAATTAAACCGCTGATAAAGTCACACCACCTGCGCACTTATGACAGCCCTATTCTTGCTCTTACCTCCGCTTTAACAACTTAACTTTTTGACTTTGTATGCAGCCTCTCGTCACCTTACGCCTTTCATCCGCTTTCCACCTCATCATCACTCCGTTGTCAGCTCCGTCGCGCCCTGACACCGCCGAACCAGAGAAACTAGGTCATACCTGACAGCTCGGTGCTAGAAAAAGCTAGACTCCAATGCCAATGCTAATCACTATTGTTAGCGAGCGCAACCTTCACTCAAACTTTTATGCCTGGCTGACTGCTGCAAAGTTCTGCACCGAGAAACTTCTAATTCTTCCTAATGATTTATTGAGTTTGGTTTTGTGCACAGTGAAATGCGATGTCGACATGAGTTAAGAGGCTCAGGTTGTGTGTTTTGAAATTATTTTTGACCTTGGCTTTTGATTTGGAAGAATTTTAAGGTACACAAAATGGATTCTTGTGAGTTTTAAGCCATGTTATAATGTTGTTACCTCCTGAAAATTGTATATTCTTCCACACATGCTTGAGTAATCCTGCTTTATTAGTCTGTCTGCATCTCCAAAGCTCAAAATTGACCTTTTACCGTTTGTTTAGTAGAAAGTAGAGCGTTTCCTGTATGACCACATGACATGGCATAGGAGAAATTCAATTTCTCAACTAGATAAATGTTTTTTTTTAGGTTTAAAATCTTTTGCAGCTCATCCAAGCTCCTTTAGTTCCAGCCAGATGCATGTGGACACTGCCTTCTATCTGCCTGAAGGGAGGAGTTAAATGTTTAAAGAGTTTTTTGTTTTTTTTTAGCTCCTCCCTTCGACATAAATAAATGTTTGTTACTGAAATGAGTAGCTCTGTGACATTTTTGTTTCGTAAAGGTAGCTCACTGGAGAAAAAGGTTGGAGACCCCTCTTCTACTGCATGAAATTAAAAACCAATTCTATGGAGGTGAGGTCATCAGGGCAAGTTTCAGATCAGATCAATTTTAGCAATAAAAAAACTTTAACACCATCTCCATTAACATGTTCGTGGAGATAAGGCGATGGCAGATTCTCCATGAAAAGTAGTGATTAAACCAGGTCTAAACTAACATGAAGCAAGGACTGAGGTCACGTTTGCACTGAAATGAACCACCGTATCACTGTATCACCGTATCGCCGAGGAAGATGACAAGTGTGAAAACAGTCTGTTCATGGGCCGACACTGTTTCGCGTTTGTCTAGGGTTTGTGTAAACAGTTTTCCGCAATAGCGTCACATGCCCGATGTCACGAAGCCAGCGAATCAGGAAGGCGCAAGTCACAGTGATGTGGTCCAATAAGAACGACAGCTAGAGCGCCGACGTCAGCGCATCATCATTTTCAGCGTTTTACATGGGTCCACACAGCGCCGGGTCAGATCCGTACTCAGGCGAATAGATGGGAGCAGGCGTATCCAGATTGTTCCGTATCCAAAGCCGTTTTCCATCGGATTAGTGAGGATGAACACTGCATCCGCAACGAAAACGCCTCGAACATGTACTTGTGTGGGCGGGGCCTAAACCAGGTCTAAACCAGGATTAAACAAAATGTGAACCAAAACTGACTCGCTCCTGTAGCCATGAAGATCACTTAAATGTGCATTGTGTACATTTTCTAGTGGAGGGTTCGTCAAATGCTTTTCTCCAAACCAGTCCAAGTCCAGTCCAGTTCATGTCTGTTTCGAAGCAACTCTGCTCACAGTCAGAATGGCTGTTTTTCTAGTTATTTTTGAGCTATAAAACCACCTGTACTTGAATAAATGTAAAGTCGAGCTGTTTAATGTCATACTGTGAGCTATTGCAGACAGAACAATAACGTCTCCATGGAGAAAAGCAGTTGACGTATCCTCACAGTGCTCCTTAATATGACAAAAACACACTCTTTTTGCATTTAAAGCGAAACCTGACAAGAACTCAAATCAAGACGAATATTGCGAATAAAATACACGCAACCGCAGATATAATTTTTGCACCGTTGCGTCTGCATTATTGAATCGACCGATATTGATTTAAACGAAATCTTAACAAAGTCATATTTCTGAATTTGCCGCATGCTCCGTGTGACATTTGATAAAACCGTTGTGTTTGGGGGGAAAGGGCAGCTCTGAGATGCTCTTGTGTGTTTGGGCTTGTAATTGTGTATCTGTGTGAGGCTGGTCATTCATATTCATTAGCACAATACTAAAGGTCACTAGTCAAATCCAATACGGATCACTTATACATACAACCATTGTGATTTCAATTCTAAATATTGCTGTAGACTTTTCACAATCTTCATCCAAAATGTGTCTAGATGAGTTTAGGTTTTTCTTTTCTTTGCACATTTATTCAGTTCTTCTATTCATTTATGTTTTTAAAGTTCATATATCCGCACCAGACAGAGTTTAATCCTCGCGTTGCTCAAACTGCATTCATAAAAGTAAGAATTTTTATTTGATTTGGTTGGTTGCATATTACCAGTCATCCAGTTAGTCATAGAAAGTCTGAAAATTACACAATTTTGAATGATTTAGGAAGAAGAAAAACATATGTGATTCTATTCTATTCTATTCTAATACAGATGAGAGAAGAGAGAGTGTATTTATATGAGGCTTTAAAGGAACGGTCTGCAAGATTTAGATTTTAAATGTCATAAACTTGACCAATCTGTGTTCCCAGATGCAAGGTAAACATGTTCAAATGAGATACAGCTTTTACTGATCACAATTATAACGCTGATGTATTCTTAATTACAAAAACACAGTTTTTTTTGTAAAATCCCTCAGTCGTCCAGGTAGAATCCATGGCAGAGGAGAAATTCAATTATTGCCATTGGACATGATGGTCAAGTTCATTGTCCAGCAAACAGAATGAGCCTCACACGAGTCTCTCATATGGGTTCAATGCTGAAATCCAGTTGGTTTAAACCTAAAATGGCTCCCTCTGATCTGAATGGTCACTACCTAAACCCCAGAACCTGCACCAGTCACGGATCAGTCTCTGCAGCTCATGGAGGGAATTCTGGAGGTTCTGAGCTTTCACATGAGCCATGACCTGTCCATAAACTGAGGATGAGACAAACTTGTATGTGTCTCTATCTGTAGGTTCAGACTCTGGCAGCACAGGTTCAGTTGTGATGGTTTTGTGTTCAGTTTTTTTTTAAGCCGTAAGAGTGCAGGCTACATACATACATACTTTGCCCCCACATCCATCAGGCTCTTTTAACCTGTCATAACCCCACCCGTCACCCTGCAGAACGAGCACTTTATACACATGGACTTTGCATGTGTTGCACAAAGTTTTAATAACTATTTATTGCCTTTTATTCATTTTTAACAGTTTTAGTGTGTGATGAAATGTGTGAATGGATACCTGAATTTCCCCTTCTGCAGATCAATAAAGTATCTATCTATCTATCTATCTATCTATCTATCTGTCTGTCTGTCTATCTGTCTGTCTGTCTGTCTCTGTCTGTCTGTCTGTCTGTCTGTCTGTCTGTCTGTCTGTCTGTCTCTGTCTGTCTGTCTCTGTCTGTCTGTCTGTCTGTCTCTGTCTGTCTGTCTCTGTCTGTCTGTCTCTGTCTGTCTGTCTCTGTCTATCTTTCTCTGTCTGTCTGTCTCTGTCTGTCTGTCTGTCTCTGTCTGTCTCTGTCTGTCTGTCTGTCTGTCTATCTTTCTCCTTCTCTCTCTCTCTGTCTGTCTCTGTCTCTCTGTCTGTCTGTCTGTCTCTGTCTGTCTGTCTCTGTCTGTCTGTCTCTGTCTGTCTGTCTCTGTCTGTCTGTCTCTGTCTGTCTGTCTGTCTGTCTCTGTCTGTCTGTCTGTCTGTCTCTGTCTGTCTCTGTCTGTCTGTCTCTGTCTGTCTTTCTCTGTCTGTCTGTCTGTCTGTCTCTGTCTGTCTGGTGGAGTGTCCCTCACCAGCTTCTCTCCATGGACATGTTACCTGGAATGTTCCACAGTATCGCATTACACTTACTTATCTCTACGAAGACAGCAGGTGATGCTATAGGGCCAAGTTACATGTCAGATCTGTGGAGAGGTGATCCCACTCACAGTAACAATGAACGTTTTTAAATCAATAAAAACTCATGTTATCGAGAAAATGCAAGATGAATGTGTTTAATGCCATATCGGGACATTCCAAACAAAGCAACAACATCTCTATGGAGACCAGCAGAAAACAGACCCTCCACCAGAACAGTTAGAGATTTTTTTTTGCTCTATTCACTCTTGCTTCCTTTGTAAAAACTCAAATCCCATAACATTTTCAATGATACTTTCTATGCAAATGCTTCTGACCTAGTGCATTATGCAGTATATTTCCTGACTCACACAGTTGACCACAGTTTTAATGCATTCACCGCTCCATATCCAGCGCCCTGTGTAGGTTTATTCCTGGACATAACGAGCCTTTAATCCTACAGCCTCTTACACGGGCGGCTTCACAGTCCATAGGCGCCAATCACGAAGGCTCCATTTTGGTTCATAAAAATCAGTCTATTTTCAGAGTTTGGGGGCTGTGGTTTCCAAGATGGCAGAGACACACCCTGACGTCAAACCACTGCGAGTGTTTGGATAGAGGGACAGAGCGGAGAAAGTACAGGGCTGTGTGGACGTCTGCGTGCTCAGAGTTAATTCTTCCAGAGTGGTTTTGTCATTTCGACCATAGTTACTGGCCATATTTTATTGTTTGTTGACTTAAAGGTACTTAGGTTGTCAGTTAAAGTTTAAAAAAAGAGACGTTAGCCAGAAAATATATCACCTTTCATGAACAAGTTGACAATTTTTTTGAGCTTATCAGAATTGGTATAAGAAATCGAAAAATTACTATCATGGCACAGTAATGGGTACAAACAGTCTTACATGGATGGTACAACAAAAAATTTTTTAGTCTTCGGTCCGTGTACCATTTGTTCTTTGGAATTTCAATTAAGAACAAAAAACAATACAATGGGGAAACAGTTTATTTCATTATTCCAGATTTTGGCCTCTATTTCCAATATTTAATTGAAAGTTTATTTCAAATATCGCCAATCAAAAACAGTGTCGTGCCTATTTCAGTTTTGCTATTTTATTCTCCTTGGTTTATTTGCCCTGGAAGTTCTGCTGTTAGAAGGACTTACCTGAAAAATTGTTGCAGTTTTGTGGACAAACATGTCGTCTTCTTTTATATCGGCGAGTTTACATCTGCGTCTTAGAAAGTCACTGTTGAACTCCATGACGAGAAACAGGAAGCAGCGAGGCAATAAACGTTGTTCAGTTAACACCATAGATACAAAAGATACATACAAAAACTGCCAAAAAAGATTATGTACACAGTTTCTACGTGAAGAAAAGTTGGCGTTGGGTTCAGTTTCGCTTTAAATATGTATGTTTGGGGTATCGCTCTGCCGTCACTGAGCCGAAAACTAGCCTTACATAATGGCAGACTCATAGAATCCATTTCATTATGTTTGTGTCCTCATTTATGACCATTTTGTGAGAAAAAAAAGGTGTTTTGGTTATCGAAGTCTGGTGAGGAAACTGTTTTTATCCTTTTGGCCATGTCTTTATCGTTGCCAGGCTGCTAAATATTCTTGGCTCTGATTTGTTCAGGTCAGGAGGGTCTGGGCTTCAGCATCACCTCCAGAGATGTTCCCATAGGGGGCAGCGCTCCCATCTTTGTCAAGAACATCCTTCCCCGAGGAGCGGCCATTCAAGACGGACGACTCAAAGCTGGAGACCGATTGCTAGAGGTAATTACAGATTGATTCATTTTGAATAACGGTGTGTGTCTGTTTTTGTAGTTTATAGGATAGGATATATATCAGATCTATTTTTTATTTTTTATTTTATTTTATACATTTTCTCTATTTCAATTATATTTTTGGATTTTTTGATATTTGTGTATATCTTGAACACCTAAACTGCATTACTTTGCATGCGTAGGTGAGTGGCGTGGACCTGAATGGGAAAAGCCAGGAGGAGGTGGTGGCCCTGCTCCGAGCGACACCCATGGGTGGCATCGTCAACCTGTTAGTCACCCGCCCGGAGGATTCCCTGCTGCCCAGAGAGGTGGTGAGTAAATACTTTTCGCTTTGGATTTATATTCCACCAAAAGCCCAAAAGTTTCTGGTTACTGATACTTTTCATGGAGCTGTACTGGTAGTTTCATACATATTTAAAGAATCAGGCATCTTCTTGATTATGTCATTAAGTGATGATCTCAAAGCTCCTCTGTGTTTTTAAGTCCCTTCACTAACCCTATTCTGTGCATTCCAATATTCCGATCCACAAATTCCAGTCTCTAGTCTTTTAAAGTGTTCACAAACTCACATGAATCCATATTTTCACGCTCCTGCACGTGGTTAGTGAAGACTGGACCAATCATAAAGCAGCATTGCGAATTCGGAAGACGTCAAAGGTGAAGTGAAGTTAATGAACCAAAACAAACCTGTTGACGCAGACATTTACACATATTTTATCAGGAAAAATGTCTGTATTCCACTTCTCTCAACTGGATTCACCAAAGAGTTTTTGGTTTACTCTGCTGTTGTGGTGCTTTGACCAGTCAGCTTGAAGTATTCTTCTGAGCGTTCTGCTATAATGTGCATCACTCTCATGTATCAGTCCGGCTTTTTACAGGTTAAAGGGGAACTCCAGCACATTTGAAGCTAAAGTCCGTTGCTAGAGGTGGTGGAATTCTGTCAGAAGCCAAAAAACGGCACAGATCAGTGTTTCCTCGATGGAGATCTCACTGTGGCAGTGAGTCTGTCAAGGCAACAAACTAGTGCAGTGATGGGGGCAAGTTCTAAACTTCCATGTAAAACACCAATTTGCTTCACACTGAAGAAGCTTAACACCACTTTAACCCATCTTACAACAGCCACGAGTCTAACAAACAAAAGTGAGCCAGCTCTGTCTGGCTCACTCACTAGTGTCTGGAAACGTTATAAAACAACTTTATAAGCGGCCTTAGCCTTTGTTGATTTCCTACTGGGCCTGTGAAAACCCAAAAGACTTGACTGCCGACTCCAGCGGTGGTGAGAGTGAGGATCGACTACTGATGGTGAAGAAGAAGAGAACTGAAAGTTGTTGAAAGAAAATGGTTTGGGAATGTATTTTTTAGCATTTCTCAAAAAATATAATTCACTCGTAAATAAATGGGATTAGAAATGACACTGGCGATCGAGTCTTTTGGGCTTTTTAGCTTAACGTGCTGGAATTCCCCTTTAATTTAAAAATGGTAATGGTCAGTATCTTTCTCTCACTCTCTGATCAGAAATGTACTTTGTAAACGTCTTGAGGCTCATGTTTTGGCACATTTTTGTAGTATTTTGCTGCTTTTGAAGTGTTTTCGATTTTGAAAAATATCCCATACTCAAGAGACAATCATTTTTAGTTGAATCTACACTCTAACCCTGTCACTGAAACCAAACACAATAGAAATCCATAGTCTCCACTGCCCCTCCACTCACAGGACTCCCTAGAGGGTGATTGGAGCTCAGTGGGCAGATGGCGAGCTCTGCCACTGCTCTGACAGGCTGAGGCTGTGGCACCACCTCACCAGAGCGGGGGTCCCTCTGGTCTGCCCCCTCTTACCCACAATCATCTGCACGGCTCTTAACCCCGCAGTCTGGCCGTTACCAAACTCACTATACACTTTTGCTGCATCTGCAAAAAGACGTAATTAATGGGAAAGTTAACGTTCTCAAAGGTGACATTATGCAAAATTGACCAGTTTGTAGACGTAGGCAGAAAAGTAGTTAAAGATTAGTTAGAGAAAACCCCCAAAAGTCAATTTTGGGGGGTTTTCTACTCAGTTTCATGGTATCGGGAGATGCTTTTTGATGTTAAATGTATAAAAAATGGTTAAGAAATGACTCCAAACCCAGGTAAAGAGATGCTTGATTAGAAGTTTACGGATCAGGATGCTCTATTTCACGTGCTCACAAGACACGACGCACATATATAGACCTACCTTTACGCTAGTGAGAGTAAAATGGGCGAGCATATATAAATATAGAAGCTGTAAGTACCGCAGATAGATTTAAGAATGTGACAGAGGAGAGAGACGTGTCCATCACTGGGATCCTGGTCGAACTCTGGAGTACCTGGCGATTGCACAGCTACGTCTACAGCTACAGTTACGGCTGATTAAGTTAAACGCAGATATACTGTAGGTCCAGGGAAAGGGCTGATTGTGACTTTTCGCGTACAGGAAGAAGGACAATTCAGATCCATACTTTCACTCAGTGTTCTTAAAATCAGATCTTAAAGGACTGACGTTATTCCTCACTTACTTATGCATTCTGAGCATCCTGATTATTCACTGTGATGAGTTCACAAGCAGGTTTCAGCTCCATCGATTCGGGCTTCCATTGACTTTACATTTAAACTCGTCCCTTCTCTTTCTGTAACTGCTGCAGTGAGAGTCGTCATTTTGGTCTTAAAATGCTCATATTAACCCACTCTAGACGATCCTCGAGTTTTTATTCTGCTGTTTTGTACGTACATTCCGATAGACATTTTTAGTGTTAGTTAACAGTTATGTAGGCTCGGTTGCGCACGCCTTTTGGCAACAGAAGTACAGCAGAACTCAGCGGTTGTCAGGCTCTGTGAAAGGATTATCGTCAAAAGATCCCAAATATTTCCTCAACGAGCTAAACTGACTTTGACAAATGGTGTTCGACTGCCAGGTCCTTGTGCGATCAGTGAGTAAAACTTTCAAACTTTAGTCCACCGGTAGAACATCGATTCTGACAACCACACACAGAACAACCAGACATTTTGGTGCTGGAAATGTTTTTATCTCTGTCTTCTTCTGTCCGTGTTCAGTCTGAATGAATCGGAATGAATGGGGAACAAGGCCGCTTCTGTTGCCAAAATGTGCGCACAGCTTTTTTAAAAATTACTTCCACCCTAAAAGGATCCAAATTCACTCCAATAACTGCTAGCCTCTGTGAGCTTCATTTGACTGGAGCTGAACGCTATGGCTGACGTCACGTTCACTTAGTCCACTTCTTTAAACAGTCTATGGACTTATTTGACCTCAATAATACAAATTTTACTCGGTTACAGGTAAATTTTTTGTGAATATGCAGAATATAGGACTTTTTAATCCGCATTGTGTAACTTTTCTGGTGGAGAGTCCGTTAAATGCTTTTCTCCATGGTGTTAAACCTTTCTATCTTCATGGAGACCAAACCAGACCAAGTTCCAGGTCAGATCTGTGGAGAGGCGACCCCCACACACACTCAGAATGCCTGTTTTTCATGATTTTTGAGCTATAAAACCACCTGTAACTGAATAACTGTAGTTTTGAGCTGCGTAACGTAATGTCACCTTGAAACTTCCTTCCATACGAAACAACAATCTGCCGTTTTACTTCTCACTGTTGCCAGGAGGGGGCACTAGACACGAACGTAGACTAAAAACAAAGCTTAATGTGAGTTTACATTTGATTCTATGCCCTATGCAAAGAACACGGTGAGTACTACACCCTCATTACGCGCTATGGTACGGTGTACGTTCATTTTTCATCGCCATGGCAGCCTTATGAACGCTTTGTCCTCCATTGTTACACCAGCGCGTTCACAAATCTCAATAATCCCTCCAAGTATGTTCATAAAAATCAGATAAGGAGGCCGAGGCTCTGCTGGTGACAGTTATTGCAAATAAAAAATGGTAAAAGGAGCTACTTCGGAATTGGCTGCTCCGTCAGTGCGGGTGAGCGCCAGTATTACACACTGAGAGGAAATGAAGACGTAGTGAAGTCTCGCAGATTGGTGACTGTTGCACGAGCTTTTGTAATAACTGGAAATGTGTTTTAAAAGAGGGTTTTTTTAGGCCCCTCTACCTGATTTCTTACTTCAGAATTTCCCCCAGTTCAGATATAGAGGTTTAAACACCTCTTGAGGTCAAACTAAGTCCGCTGTATGTTAATCAGGAAGTGTGCGTTAGCATTAGAATATGATGTTGGAGCACAGGGGCCTTTATAACTCTATGGGATATTTGTGTTTTTTTTTGTTTTTTTTAAGAAATAATAAGTAAAACAAATGTGAAAATGCTGTATCTTCTGATCTTGCGTCTGATCTTGAGTTTAAACGTCAGATACTAAAAGCTGTAGTATCGGAATCGGTATTGAAACTGAAAAAGCTGGATCGGTGCATCTCTAAAAATAAGTCTAATATGTACTTTCTGCATCTCATTAGAAAGCGGCTGATAATCTGGAAGTGCACATTAGCATCTGAATATGATATCATAACTTCACATGGAGGGCAGGGGCCTTTATTACTCTATGGGAAACTTGTAACACCACGATCATAATAACTTCTTATACACGTTTCATTTTATGTGAATAGGCCCATCTACAGATTGTACTCACTGCTGGCATTACTACTTCCTGTCCAATTGTGTCTGTTGTTTCATGCTAAACTTAATAAGTAAGAAATGATAATAAATCGGCGGAGGCGAAGCTCTCGATTTACCGGTCAATCTACGTTCCTCCCCTCACCTATGGTCATGAGCTCTGGGTAATGACCGAAAGAACGAGATCGCGGATACAAGCGGCCGAAATGAGTTTCCTCCGCAGAGTGGCCGGGCGCTCCCTTAGAGATAGGGTGAGGAGCTCGGTCACACAGGAGGAGCTCGGAGTAGAGTCGCTGCTCCTCTACGTCGAGAGGAGCCAGCTGAGGTGGCTCGGGCATCTGGTCCGGATGCCTCCTGTACGCCTCCCTCGGGAGGTGTTCCGGGCATGTCCCACCGGTAGGAGGCCCCGGGGAAGACCCAGGACACGCTGGAGGGACTATGTCTCTCAGCTGGCCTGGGAACGCCTCGGGGTCCGTCCGGAGGAGCTGGAGGAAGTGGCTGGGGAGAAGGAAGCTTGGGAGCCCCTGCTTAGACTGCTGCCCCCGCGACCCGGCCCCGGATAAGCGGAAGAAGATGGATGGATGGATGGATGATAATAAATCAATAAAATGTAGAGATAACACTTCACTGGAAGACACCTCTGTGCTCAGAAAGGGAGACGTTTTGTTTTTGGAGGCGTAATAAACATTAGAACAGGGCTGTCCGAACTTTTTTCATCAAGGGCCACACATTAAAACACAGACCAGCGTGAGGGCCGATCGAGGGTCATAGACTGATGATCGAAACAGTGAGTAAGTCAAATCTGTGCATTTATAACAGGTTTAAATGGCCCTCCAGACCTTTGTTCAGGCTTAGACCCTCAGAAGGACACACTACATTTGCTTGATCAAGGCAGATTTCAAAAACATGCAGTAAAAAGTACTACTGCAGTAGTATGGGCCAATTCACCTGGAAGCCTGAGGGCCAAAACAACTGGTCTGAGGGCCACATTTGGTCCCCGGGCTATAGTTTGGACATGCCTGCATTAGAACAACAGCACACACTTGAAATAAACCAGCAACAATGGGTCAATCTATACTTTAAAGGAGCAGTCCCCAACCTTTCTGGCACCAGTTTAATGTCAGACAATAACAAATACATATGACAAAATAAAATGATATGAGCAGTACAAAAACTGGTATTTTGTAAGTATAATGATAAACGTTTCCAAAGACGTCTTGTTTTTTACTTACGTTGCAGCTTGTGGGTTTTATATTAGCGTTAATGGATCATGAGTCAAGAGTGAATCATAGACGGATGGAACGGAGAGAATTTGGTCATTTTTCAAAGTTAAACATTGTTCATTCTGTGCGGTACCAAACAACCAATGACTCTTACCTCATCAAAAACAGACCTGGAGTTGTCCATCCATCCATCTTCTTCCGCTTATCCGGGGCCGGGTCGTGGGGGCAGCAGTCTAAGCAGGGGCTCCCAAGCTTCCTTCTCCCCAGCCACTTCCACCAGCTCCTCCGGACGGACCCCGAGGCGTTCCCAGGCCAGCCGAGAGACATAGTCCCTCCAGCGTGTCCTGGGTCTTCCCCGGGGCCTCCTACCGGTGGGACATGCCCGGAACACCTCCCGAGGGAGGCGTCCAGGAGGCATCCGGACCAGATGCCCGAGCCACCTCAGCTGGCTCCTCTCGACGTGGAGGAGCAGCGACTCTACTCCGAGCTCCTCCCGTGTGACCGAGCTCCTCACCCTATCTCTAAGGGAGCTCCCAGCCACTCTGTGAAGGAAACTCATTTCGGCCGCTTGTACAACCTGGAGTTGTGTTTTGTTTTATTCTCATGTTTGAGTTGAGTTTATTCTACATCTCCAATGCTCAAAATGCTCTGTTCCACCTCGTGATGTCATGAAATGGTAGTTTTCAAGTTAACAGCTACATCTTACTTTTACTTCAGTAGAGATGGGCAATTCCAGGATTGAAATGATCCAAACGATTCTGGTGAAGGTGTATGGAGCACTTCCTGTATTACCACATGACATCACAAGGTGGAACAGAGTGTGAAGAGAATCTATATATGCAGGGTTTGCGCGTTAAACACGTGTGAATGAAACAAAACACAACTACAGGTCTGTTTGTGATGAGGAAACATTAGAACACGTCAGAAAATAGCGAAATATGAGCTTTATATTCTACATTTTCAATCAAACTTAACCCAGCTCTCAAAGTTAAAATATTATGATGTCACTTGAACCCCGTCCTCGAGTTCCTCGCGTTCTCCACCTTTATTTACCGCGTCTATTCATCTGCCAATACACCTCTGTTCTGTTTTTGCTTACACATGAGTCTGGAGAGGACGGGCCCCCGATCCTCTGTAATAACTCACCGAAATGTCACGCTTCGATGTTCAACACGCCGCGGCACCTGTCTCCAGCCCAAACAGCCCTTTTATCCTCCCCTCACGCTGTCAGCAGAGACCCATAATTCACCTGTGTGGGAGAAGACGCACACACAAACACACAGGCTCAAATCAAAATGGCTTAGTTCATTTGTTTTAAAAGGTTGTCATGGATAATTATGCGCGTACGTGTTTTGGTGTTTGAGTTGAATTATGTGCGATTATATAAGCAGGGTTTTGATGGAGAGTGGAGGGTGGAGGAGTGTTAATATAAATCAGCAACGTAAGGTGTACGCGTACAAGTCGGGAGTTAGTGTCACAATATTGTAGCAGTGTGGAAATTGTGATTTAAAAGTTGTATATTACGAAAAATTTGACTTTTGTGAGATTTGAGCCGTGTTAGAATGTTACTTTATTACTGGTTTGTCTACGTATCTAAAGCTCAAAATGTTCTGTTCCATCTTGTGAGGTCATGAAGCCCTAACTTTTACATTTGGTTCAAGAGAGATGGACAGTTCCAGGGCTGAAATGACCCAAATGATTCTACTGAAGGTGTATGGAGTTTAAAAACACAGTGGAGCGCGTGACATCACAAGGTGGAATACAGTGTTTTATGTTTGAGAGACGAACTCGGCGTAAATATGTAGAAATGTTGTGTGAATGAAACAAAACAAACAAAAATACATCAGAAAATAGTGTAACATGGGCCTTGTGCTTTGGTTTTTCACACTGTTCTAATCACTGTTGATGATGGTGTAAGATTATGAATACTATGTTTTGATTTTATTTGTTTGGAGGATAAGCCCCATCTCGTTTTCAACGTCACAACAGTCGAAGACAAATACAGTAAGGCAGACATTAGGCTACGGAAATTCAAACAAACAGAAAACGCAAACAGTAAAATGAACACACCATACACACAAACTCACTCACACATGTCCATTAGACACTGAATACATCAAATTTGAACAAAAACTCAAGACAGAGCTCAAATATTGTCACAAAATTCAACAAGATGATCCAAAACCATTACACGGGTTATGTCAATATTGCACCAGAGTATTTTTAAATGAAGGGACAGAAGTTAATGTGGAGTTACAGTGTGGTCTCATTCACACTAGTGCATCTTTATCCAGACCTTGAATTGAGTTTTCCACATGGTCAATCTGGAATAGCTCTTGCTGAAGGTGACCGGGACATATGGGGAAGTTCGAATCATTGCTCCGGTCTGATCGGTCCAAGTGTCACAGTCCAGCACAGGCATCTTTCCCTCCAGAAATGCTCCGAGTGCTTCCACCTGCACGTCTATAAAACGACAAATAGTCAGCAGTTTTGGGTCATTTTAGCACTTCATCTTTGGCTTCTGTGCAAACTTCAGTAGAACTTTTTCACAACGGCTGGAAGTGCCTCGCTATAGGTTTGCGGAACTTCCGGTTAATGGTTTCTGTGGAACTGTCAAGGGAAGAAACAGACATTTTACCACAGAAAACCATTAACCGGAACTTCTGTAAACCTATAGTCCGTTGTGAAAAAAGTTTATGCTGTAATGCAGGGGTGTCAAACTCATTTTGGTCCAGGGGCCGTATGTAACCTACTTTGATCCCAAAAGGGCCGGATCAGAAAACTTAAGATTATATTCCTCGAGCAACGCCACTTGTTCCAAACACACTGAGCACAGATTTCCCATTCACCTCTGTCAACAAATAAGAATTAGACTATTTTTCTTGGGAAATCCTGAACTCAGCATCTGCTTTTCTCATTTTTTGACATTTTGCTGATGAGGGTCACGGTCGACAGTCAAAACGATCGTCCTTTAAGAGCGTTTGGAAAGAGGAAAGTCTTCATTTGTGCTGCTCTGGTGGGAGTCGCAATGTACAGAAACGCCGGAGACGCTGCTATGCTAAACGGTGCAGAAAATGAACAGAAAAATCAGAAAATTTTAAGTATTTTAATAGAAAAATCAGCCGAGGCCCAGATTAAAGGTCTTGGAGGGTCGGATCTGGCCCCCGGCCGCATGTTTGACACATGTGCTGTAATGTGACTGGTTCGCCAATCTGAGGCAGGGCCCTATCTCACCAGTGGGGGCCAGTCCATCTCGCTGTGATAGGTTAGTCCAGATATGGGTCAAGACCGCTCCAACACTATCCACAGAAGTCTTTTTTTCCCCATATTCAAATCAATATGTTGTTGCACGTTTTAATATTACGTCATTTCTTGTTACAGCAGCAAGATCCATGTTTTGTTTTTTTAAGAAATAACCAAATAAAACAAATGGTGATCATCTGATCTCGCATCTGATTGAGTTTAAATATCTGATTTTGAGTTTAAATATGATATCACAATTTCAGATGGAGGGCAGGGCCTTTATAACCCTACGGGAAACTTGTAACACCACGATCATAATAACTTCTTATAGATGTTTCATTTCATGTGAATAGGCCCAACTACAGAAACATGTACCATAAACAAGATTGTACTCACTGCTGGAATCACTACTTCCTGTCTAATTATGTCTGTTTTATTAAAAATGATAATAAATCGATAAAATGTCAAGATAATACTTCACTGGAGGACACTTTTGTGCTCAGAAAGGGAGATGTTTGCGTCTCAATGTTAATTTGGAGGCATAATAAACATTAGAACAACGGCACAAACTCAAAAAACCCCAAAACAATCGGGCAATCTATACTTTAAAGGAGAGGTCCCCAACCGTTTTTGTACCACGGATCGGTTTAATGTCAAACAATTACAAAAGACATACGACAACCAAACAAACAAAGCCGGGTCCAATTCAGAAAAAAAAAACTATTTTACAAACATGAAGACATTTTCTACCATTAAAGATGCACTATGTAACTTTTTCAGGTGGAGGCTGCACCACCTGCTTGTCTCCATGGAGATGTTATTGCTTGCCTGGAATGTTCTACTTACATTCTTCTTGCATTTACTCTGTTATAATGGAAACCTGCTCGTCTCCATGGAGATAGACCAGATCTATGCCACATTCTATTCAACCTTCCTCGAGGAAAGTTACATAGTGCATCTTTAAACTTTCATCTGATTGGCCTAAAACGCAGATACACGTAATAATCTGACCATTCAGTATCTGCTTAGTAACGATCTTCTTAGCCCCTCCTCTCCTCGGCAGACGTTTGGTAATTTTATATGCCATCGCTTTATGAGGTGTGGCCAAACCGATGGGCCCGCGGATCCTCTCTGGTTACCGGGGCGACCACATAAGTGCAATTAAACAGTACATTAAAAGCCCCTCTTTACGGCCATATCGCGCTTGTCACTGATCCATTAGTAGTTGTATCTGCCAAGCGATGAGAACGCTAATTGCAAGATTAATTTCAGGCCCCGATTGATTTGACAGCCGAATTTATGACTTAAGTGTGTGTGTGTGTGTGTGTGTGTGTGTGAATGTCGAGGTTGTCATGGGGGAAAAAAAAAACGAAGAAAATATGGTTGATTTTCGCAGATTAATGGTTTGTTTTTTGGAAGTTTTGACAGTAGTGGGTTGAAGTTGAGTCTGCGCTTTGTGTTATTTTATTTATTTATTTATTTTTACCATTGGAATCTGTTTGGAGAAGTAAGATTAATGTTGTTTTGCAGTTTTTGTTTTGTGCATATGGCGTGTAGGTTAGACTTCGAGACCGTGGTAACTTTTGGAAACTATCTTCTGGCAAGACATCGTATTTATTTTGTTTATAAGGAAATATAGAGTCAAACTGATGAGATGCACTTAGAAAGTTTGGGAAATTCTATAAAAACATAACTTCTCCATAAATTCACTCAGATCCAGTATAGTTAAAATGCTGTACCATTTGAACCATGAGTGAAGAACATTTAGGGCAGTGGTTTTTATACGCCCGTTGTAATAAGACGGGACGTATTATGGTATGGCGCTGTCCGTCCGTCCGTCTATCCGTCTGTGGACACTTCAAAGCTTTGTAGTGTCTTTAACAAAGCTTTGTAGTGTCTTTAAGTTCTGTTTCTAGGTTTGACAAATTCTAACTTAATTCTATATACAATAATTCAAAGTACGGGCGTATTTTGCCCCGCTGGCGGAGCTCTTGTTAACCTTGTTGGAGATACTGAACCCCACTAGTTTCATCTGCGCATTCACCGAACCCTTCTTAATTGGAAAAATAATTTTATTTTATTTTTTTCAAATTCAAAACATAGGTATATATATTTTATTGGTGCAAACATGTGAATCCATATTGCATATTCGTCCGACCACTTTTTTTTTGCTCGACATAGTTCGTATGAAGGGAAAATATTAAGAAAGAAATGACACGACACCATCACGACAGTCACAAGACTATTGCACGCACAAAATGTCCTGCAGCCAATAACAGCCAAACGGGGCGAGTCTTCACCAGTCATATGAGTTGGATGTGAGTCTGACCCTGAACCCCTGAGACTGACTCACCGAACCCCTGGGGCTCCATCGAACCCAGTTTAAGAACCACTGATTTAGGGTCATATCTTGCCCCCAGTCTTAGCAGTAGCACAAGTGTGGAGGGTGGAGCTCTAAACCAGAGGTGTGCCGTGTCTGAATATCAGGTGGAGTAGAGCAAAGTTGAGGGCGTGGTGCATTCAGTGACTTGCCAGAATGGTAAAAATAAAAAATAATCAATCATCAAATCAAACTAGTCCACTGAAAAACAATGTGTAACATGCTCAAGTCTTCTTTTATTTGGAATTATATTAGGATGATAAATGCTTAACACTCATAACATGTTCGTGCGTCATCCGGATGCCCTCCCGCAGCAGAGCACAGCCCCTCGCCCGCCTCCTGTATCAGCTTAGCACTGCTCTACAGATTGGTTTGACCTGGAGCTGTCTGTGATTCTGATGCTGCGATGTCAGATTTCCTCACATTCTCGTACCCTTTCTGTCCTCAGCTCCATTTCATTTTGCGACCAAATTATTCCCATTGTGCCGCTTTGGTTTGTTCATTCGTTAGTTTGTAGGTAGGCGACCATCAGAACCGTAGATAATCCTGCACGGAGCCGACACTGGACTCGGAGGGGTTTGGCCAGGGGGAGTGCATGAGATAAACACTGGTCTGCTACATAGTGGGAGGCAAATGAAATGAGGAACACAGAGAAAACTAAAAAGGTTGACAGGGTGCGTGTCTTTATTCTCGTGCCTTTATTTATTCTTGTGCCTCTACTGGTGCGTACTTGCATCACGGGGCTCTGGAACTTTATTTATGGCCATATATAATTTTCCCCACACCGCTGTGCTGCCTGTAATGAGGCATAGACATTACAGACATTACCCACACGGGCGGTGCTTTAAAATGTCACAGCAGGTACAGATTGGTTCACCGTATGTGTACTTGTACTTGTACCGTCGCACTCCAGCCTCCAGCATCGAAGCGCAGCCCGGCCTGGACACGCCCCCTCCATAGCGCTTGTAATACTGCTAAGACTGGGGCAAGATACGGCCCTTATTGTCTTGAACAGCCCTTTTTAAAGCTGGAGTACCTCATTTTCACACTTCAGAAACAGGAAGTATTTACATCTGTTTAATTCCAGTCCCTTTAGCACATTGTTGATATCCTCTTGTATTCATTTTCAGGCTCGTGTCCAGCGTTACAAAAGTGGAACTGGGGTGAACCGGCCAAGCACAGCCAATCAGAGCGCTGCTTTTGTCGTTTACTTCAGGGTTGATGAGAATAAAAAATATTTCTTATTAGCTTCAGTGCTGCTTTTAGTATATGCTCCTTTGGGGGATTTTTTGTAGTTTTTTTTTTTTAGAAATTTACAAAAATGATTGCACCATGGCAAACAAACAACTGTCTATGATTGTCTGGTCCTTGTTTTCCACATAGTTCATACTTTAAACCCTGCCCATTTAGTTTGTCTTCGTGCACAGAAACCAAAATGCGAAAAAAAGTCAATTTCAACATTTTTTCAAGAATTGATTCAAAGTGAGATTCTTACATTTTAAACGTTGATCATTCCGCATGAAAATCAATAGTTTTCAGTACCCCAAATCAATATCAATGTGTAGTTTTGTCATCCAATCCAACTTTATTTGTATAGCACATTTTACCAACACGACGCCTCCAAAGTGCAGCACAGAGTAGGCACAATATAAATCAACACATTCAATAAAATAAAGCAAATATATAAATAAGTCAATAAAAAACATAAAAAATACAAAAATTAGCAAGTAGAACAACAGCATATAAAATCAATAAAAGACACTCAGAGGACCACACAACTCTCAACTCTCTGTTTGAAGCCAGTGAGTAAAAGTGTGATTTTAAACCAGACTTAAAAGAATCGACTGAAGGGTAATGTGAGGGGGGACAGACCAACCACAGAAGAGGCCCGGTCACCCCTTGTAACTAGTCACCAACCATCTCAAAGCTGCACATACATTGCACTGCATGTGGTGTAATAGTTTTAACCCACGCAAAAGGAAACAAAATTCAGATATAGCACCTTTAAAGAGCACGTATTGCACTTGTGTCTGCGATATAGAGCAACTCTGTGGATCGCTGCAAATGACACTAATGAGCAGTGATTTTTTTTTTTTTCATTTGTACCAAAACGATTACACAACACTACACTACAAAAAAGGATTTTTGAGCAGTTGAATTAAGCAGATGACGAATTTTAAGATTTTTTTACTTAATAAGATGAGATTTTTTTTTACTTGTTTAAAGATATTCCATCCTGATTTATCTTATCTCGATATTACAACTTATTCTAAGCACTTTTTATATTAAATCAGTCCAGGTTAAGCCTCTTTAACTTCCTTCTCAAACCAATAAGGTGAAAAATCTTGCCATAAACACATGAAACTCTTGTTTTCTGCTTAGAACAAGATTCGTATTTCGTCTTGTTTTAAGAAAACTTAGTAAGTGAAAATTTCTTACTGCACTGGCAGAAAATTTCACTTAAAATAGGGCATTTTTACCTCAAAATTGGTATTTTTTCTTATTTTGTGATAAACATTTTTTGCAGTGTACTGAATCCTACATGTATCACTAATTTAGAAAGTAAAATTGGAGAAAGAAGTAAATACAGAGCAGTGGGCACCTACCATTGGTGATGAAAACTGGGGTTGATCTTTAAAATGGCATCTTGAAAACAAGTGATTAAACAGGAACGAATCACTCCAAATACAACTTTGAGAAGGTAAATGAAAAGGAAACAGCTAGAACACGGTAAAAAGCTCTGAAAAGTCAAGCTGATCTGCTTTAAGATCTTTGTTCTTACTCCCAGAGCCAAAGTTGACCAACAGCACAGTCAGCATCCAGTAAAAACAAAATATTGGAAACACCGCTCGATACGTCTTCTTTAAAACTCTCTGAACTCCCATCATTTTCCCGTAAGACCGACTTTTCTCACTGATGAGGTAATACCGCTCGCACAAGCTCCCCGACGCAGCCAAGGAAGCCATCTTTGGTGTTCATGCCATTAGTCGTCTCGGAGATTAATATTTCTCCTCCGTTTTCCGCAGAACTACTTTTGTACTTTATTTACGCGCATTACACAAGGTTACCCGGGCCAATATCTTACATTACGGGTAAAACCTGGCAACCGGCCTCCGCGCATGAATCACTCCGCGCCGTTGTAGCCGATGATATAGGCCGGCGCGTGAGGTTTCCTTTGCCAATTCTCGCACTTTTACAATAATGACCTCAATGATAAAACTTCCCAACATGGCAACCCCTCATATAAAGTGCATCTCATCAGCAGATTGCCAGATTGGATTGGTTCTTACAAATCCGTGCGAAGTGGCTGCATTAAGACGACGGCGTAACATCGAAAAGGACGGAGAAAGGAAAAATGGAAAAGGATACGAAGGCGGGTTTTGTGGGAAATGTGTAAAAAATGCAGATGTTTGACGAGATGTTCGGAGAATTCCGGAGTATTTGTACAAAAATGTGTAAAAAAAAGTTGAATATTTCGCGTGATTTTTGTTGATAGCTGCAAAAATTTGTAATGTTTTTCATTCAAAGGGAGCAGAGGTTACCATAGAGGGCATATGAAGGTTCAGAATAATAACTGTGAGGTAATTGGAAAGATATGGTTGGATTTGATTCTGGGTCAGTGTGTGGAGCAGAGCGTTTGTGAGCAGATGGATGGAATATGTTGGATTACTTAAACTCAATGTGTGAATGAAACAAACAAAAATCCAGGTCCTATATTACACAAAATTGACTTGCCATGGCCATGACTCTATTCACGCTTACGTCACAAACCAGGAGGACGTTTGGAAACATGCGATGACGACTTCCGCTGTAGTTCCCGACACTGGACCCGCCGACCGACTGTGATCAAACCCACTGAAGTAAAAATGATCGTTGGTAAAATGAAGACTGCAGACGTATGTGCTGTTTGGAATCATCTGGAATTTGGAGCCCTCGTCTCTTCTGATCGCATGTACCCAGTGCGCTCGGGAGTTGTTCGTCAGTGGGGAAATGATGAAAACTGAGGTACGATTGGAATTGTTGATTTGCTGGACAAAATTGAACGCTACAGTGACATGGAGATGATGAAAACTGGGATATTTTCTCATGTTTCCTACATTTTGTCAGACTTACTGCCAAGAACCTCCCTCCGGAAGTTGTAATTGCATGTTTCTAAACGTCTTCCTGGTTTGTGATGTAAGTGTGAATGGAGCCTACATGGACCCATAGTGATGACATTAAAACATGGTCAAAAGCTCAAAAAAACAAAAACAACAACAAAACTTTACACTTTAGCACAGTATATGTCCTTTAAACTGAAAGACGCTACAGACAAAACTTTTTTTTTTTTTTCAGTTTTCTCTCTCAGCATACATTTTCACCAGGAAACAACAATATTTTCCAGTCTGCACCTAAAGATTATGTCATTAAATTGAACTTATATCATATGGATACACTGTATATGGGTCATTATAACTTAAAAAGGGATTTACTTAGGGATTAAAAAAGCACCTATATGTAGTGCTTGGGTATTCGGATCAGACATCGACACACTCCAAGCCAATTCAGCGAACCATTATGTTTGGCCTGATAATCACACAGAGAACTATTCTGAGGGAATGGAAGGCCACAGCACCTCCCTGTTTCCATAAATGGTTCAATGAGATGATGTCTTGTTTGTATCTTGAAGAGATTTGGTACAGTTTGTTGGATCAGCGAGCTAAATTCACTGAGATAAATTCATGAAAATCTGGGGACCTTTCATGGATCATATTAAACAGAGGACTCAACCTCAAACTTGTGAGGACTGATCTCACACTTGTACTGTAGACATTACTATACTGGCTGTATTTCTGGTTTGTTTTTTTTCTCAATTGAAAAAATGAAAATGAATAAACAATATATTGAAAAAAACACCTATACACTAAAATCTCCTCTATATTTTTTCAACATGTCAATAAATTATGGAGCAAGAAATTTAAATTTAAGCTCCATTTTCCCTATTTCTTTAAGAAAACTATACCATGAAACATGAAACACATTTTTTTCTTCCATTTCAAACTTATATTGAGGTGATAGTAGTTCAGCTGAGAGTGTTTGTTCACTGACCTGAAGGTTGGCGGTGTGGTTCTGCCACAGATGATGATGTCGTGTCTTTGGGCAAGACACTTAACCCATTTTGCCCCTTGATGTAAAGCTTGAAGCCCCTTGAAGTTGGAAAAGCCCATTTTACCATATTGTTAAATTTAAGATTTTTTCCCCTATTCACGATTCGTTGTCTCTTAAAAGATGCACTGTGTAACTTTTCTGGAGGAGGATCCGTTACCTCTTTGTCTCCATGGAGATGTTGTTGCTTTGTCTAGCATGCTACGCAGATTTACATTAAGCGTATCTATGTACATGGAGACAAAAAAGTGACGCCACCAAGCCGATTTACACGCCAGATCTGTGGTGAGGCGACCCTGCTTATGTTTTCTAAGCAATAAAATCGCCTGTATAAATGAATAAATGTAATGATAGATACGTTTAATGCCATACTGTGGAATATTTCAGGCAAAGCTATCAAATCTCCATTGAAAAAACACCAAGAAAAGTTACATAATACACCTTTAGGCCACAATATTTAAACTTAAAACTAGCAAAGAAGTGGCTTGGATATCCAGAATAGCTCCTTTAACATAATACTGTCAGTTTTTCTCCATCTGAACTTTCGGCATCATCAAACTGTAAACCATGTAAACATCCTCTGAGGCAAAACACATTCTAAAAATAAAGTCAAATTGCAGAACCTGGTGCTAAAAGCCGAGTGGTGTTTTGGCAACCCTCTCACTGGCTGACTTGTGATGGAGCTCGGAGGAGTTTGACAGCAGAGGAGGCGTCCAGGAGGTCATCCGGTCTTTTTAGGAAATGTCTCACAAATGACAGGCCATTGTGATGTGCCCAAAGATGCCTATGCGTTTCCATGGCAACACATATTTCTCTCCCATGTCCTCCCCATACGAGAGCACTGCTGCTTTGAGGACACTTTATCGAAATGGCCTTCTCGAGAGCTCGCTTGAAAGCTTTTTGGTGTTTGGCAGAGATGAAGAGGGTGAGAAATATGTATGTAAGGCGAAGAATTGTTATAAAACGATGTTACGGAGATTCTGGCTTGAGGTGGAGAGAAGGGTCACCGCTGTAAGTTGCTCAAATCATGCAAATGCTTTCACAATTTGAGAGAAGAATATGCAGGGTGTTTGTGTGTTAATCATGTGTGAACGAAACAAAACACAACTCCAGGTGTGTCTGTGATGAAAAAACATGGCAGAGATTGAAGTCTAACTTAAGTAACAGAGCTACAGACGGAGCAGTGTCTACAGTTAGCATCACACCCCCAGGGAAAGTTGATGACACCAGCTGCAAAGTATCCATAACAGTTCTTTGCCCGTTGCAGGAATCAAACCTGCAACTTTCCTGTTACGAGACGAGAGCGTTTGAAAACCGTGGCGTATGGTCGATGATGAAACCAGTGAAAAAAAATCCATAAATTTAAATTCATAAGTTGGAATTGCAGTCACTCGTCTCCGTGCGTCTCCCCTCTTCATCACCCACACCTTCTGTTCTCTGACATCTCCAGAGCCCTCCGTGCATTTTTAATCCTCCTCTTATACAGGGCATCAGGATCAAAGTACACGCTTCAGATCAGTCTGTAATTAAAGTGAATCTGACAGGTTAGACTATACTCATTTCATTTAGACAGAGTTTGCATCATTGGAACATTTTACTATAACATATTACTAGATTTTACTTTAACATTTTACTAGATTTTACTTTAACATTTTACTAGATTTTACTATAACATTGTACTACATTTTACTATAACATTTTTCTATAACATTTTAATACATTTTACTATACATTTTACTAAAATTTTATAACATTTTACAAAAAATTTACCACATTTTACTGTAACATTTTACTGTAACATTGTACAAAAATGTTACTACATTTTACTAACATTTTACAAAAAATGTACTACATTTTACTATAACATTTTACTAACATTTTACGATAACATTTTACTATAACATTTTACAAAAAAATTACTAGATTTTACTATAACATTTTACTAGATTTTACTATAACATTGTACTACATTTTACTATAACATTTTTCTATAACATTTTACTATAACATTTTAATACATTTTACTATACATTTTACTAACATTTTATAACATTTTACAAAAAATTTACCACATTTTACTGTAACATTTTACAAAAAAATTACAATATTTTACTATAACATTTTACTATAACATTTTACAAAAAAATTACAACATTTTACTATAACATTTTACTAGATTTTACCAGAACATTTTACTACATTTTACTATAACGTTTTAATACATTTTACTATAACATTTTAACACATTTTACTATACATTTTACTAACATTTTGCTATAACATTCTACAAAAAAGTTTTTAAATTTTGCTGAGGTTTATAATTTGACTTCCTGGTTGGACACGGGCAGCAGATGTGACATACATATTCCATAATTGTTACCTAGCAACTATAATGTAAACAACGGCCAAAACTTAACAAAATTACACAATAGTGTAAGAGGTGTGGGTATTTTACTTCTATGAGGTATTGGGTATTGACACATAACATTTAGATCACCATGTATATAACAACATATTAACACGTTTTATGAGTTTCAATTTATTTATTTTTTTGCTTCTTCTGTCTCCGCTAAGTCAATTTGCTAATGAAACTAATGCACATGGTATGGAGTTTGTCAAGTTGCTGTGTACAGTTTTGTAACATGTTTTTGTATATTTATGGAGGATTGTCATGTGGGAGCGTGGGTGACGTCGGCTTGTGGGCGAAGTAAGGAGGGTTTGAAAAGGGCCCAGGAGACATCGCTAAATCAGGCATGTTTTTTTGTAAGCCATTTATTTCCATAGTTTCCAGACAACAACACAAAACAAAGAAAACAAAAAACAAAAGTAACAGGATATTAGAAGTATATAAATAATATTAATTACATATACACATGCATATACTCACATACTATATATACACATACACACATATACATACATATATATATATCTATGTACATCAATATGGGGGGACAGTTAATATCAACAGGGGCAGCGCATTATCTGCCATTTATGCACTGTAAAAAAAGAACAGCTGAGAATACTTAAAATTTCAAGGCAACATTATGCACTAAGAATTTTACATTTTGCCAATTATTTGCCATCGATAATCCCAACTACAATAACACTGTTGTTCCAATTAAGAATTCTTAGTTAGGTGAATGAGTGTTACTTGCAATTCCTCATCTGGCCAGTGTAGATTTGTTTGTTCACTGAACAGTGGTGTTCACAGAAATACAAAAAGGTGACTTCAGGTTATCTGAATTTGTCATTACACTATACATACTTTTTTTCATTGTTCTATAAAACTTAAATAAAGAAATATGCAATGAACCTGATGCACATCTTTGTAACTTTATTTTTCTAATAACATGGCCCTTCTGACCCTTAATACACAGACTCAGTTTTTTGTCTTAGAACATGGCCCCTTCCACAGGTTCACTTAGAACAGCCTGCACAGCCTACATACACAGAAGTCTAATATGACTAAGGCAACCAGTATAAAAATAACAATGGCCCTCTCTATACGGCCCAGTCAAGCTTGCAGTGTCGAGTGATGAGATGGATCCAAGGGATTAATAATAATAATAATAATAATAATAATAATGAATTTTATTTATATAGCGCTTTTCACGATACTCAAAGACGCTTCACAAATATAACAATACAAGGAACACAACATAACATTACAAATACAACATTAAGTTCATAAAATTAAACGTTCAGACAGAACATGTTAAAATTACAAATTAAAAGCAGCTTTAAACAGGTGGGTCTTGAGGTTGTTTTGAAAGTTGGGAGATCGGTGCAGTCTCCCCAGGTTCGGATTGACTATCATCTTCAGGAAGGCATGCCCCTTTCCACTTAATGTGTAGAACCGCACGGTCAGGTGGAAGTTCTGATATAGCCGACAAATTGCAACGAGCATTTTGGAAATCGGGGTCCTCAAACTGTAACTCAAAATCCCTGAAGCTGTAGTTTCTCTTTTATCAAATCAACAAGGGCATCTATTGTCTCTGGCACTTGTGAAAGTTGAACATGCCGTGCTTCATCAGCAGATATCACTACTCGAAGCAACAACGCCTAGGAAACAAAAAATCTTCAGATTAATAGAAAATAATGACATTCATGGAATTGGAATAACAGATCGAAAAAAACACTCACCATTATCCTTTTAACTTGAATGTGTTCTCAGTGTCACCCAGAGCTTTCCTCCAACAAGGTAAGCTGCCAAAGGATAGTAATGATTCAAATCATTGACATCAAGAACAGTGACTTCACTATAGATGCTGTCCTCAACTTGAAAAAGACCTATAATGCTCAAAGTACCAGGCTACAAGCTTCTTTGACAGGAATAATACTTTGTCACCATTGACAATGATACTCAAAATTTAGAAAACTCTGGCTGGCCATAGTAATGCCCAGTTGTGATGATCATGCCTTGAGTGTATTCTGTTCCAAAAGTCCGAGTTTACGAGCAATAGAGACTGTGTTAATATGTGGTAATTTTCTTAACACAGCAGATCTCTGTGCACTATCCAAAGCTGCCACCTGAACAGCTGTAACTTTGTCAATGCACAAGTCAGACTTAAAGAGACTTTGCCCATCCAAATGGTATGCCATTAACTGCTGATGCTTTGTGGCTAAGGAAAGCAGCACATTCTTCATATTATGTATATCACGTGCAACTAAAGTTTGTTAACAGTGGTGTACTTACCTTTCAAACTTTCGCCATCCACCATGAGGCAAGAATAGCAAATGAAAAGTTTGCCCTTGCATTTGGAAAGGAAACCCCGTGTCTTGGTCATTATGCGCATGTGCTGCTGTCGTTCCAAATAAACAGTTGTGCAAATTAGACATTTTAAATTCAGTTTATTAACAATTGTATGTTTGTACATCATTAGTGTGCACCCTTATCAGTCTGACTTACATTTTTGCGTTCATTAATAATAATGCACATTTTCTTGTTCAAGTGATTCTGAATATTAACTTCACTGAATAAACCATAGTTTTCTTTTTTACAGTGTGTTTTTCCCCTTTTTTCTTCTCCTTTTTCTTTCCTTTTCCCTTTTATCACGGCTCTTATAGTTTATAAATGATATATTGCTTCTTTTTTTCCCTTCCCCTTTCACCTTTCCCTACATTATCAAAAAAATGCATGTTTTTCATGAGAGAACACCACTGTAACATGGCCGAAAGCTAAAAACATTGATTGTGGACAGTACCTCCTCTTTAAATGAAGGTTTAATCGGGTCAGAAAACTCAACACTACTTCCTGTATGTTTGTACTTTTCTTCTCAACTTTTTTTCAACTTCCTCTTAACTGGAATAAAACTATTATACATATTTACCACATACAGTATCCCATCAAGCCAAGTCATAACCACAAAAAACATGAAAACCTGCCATATACACATTAAAACCAGCATTTTCGCACGTGCCTGGAAACAATGGAACCCCGGTTAGCGCCAGCACCACCGCACCGCGCACCACCTGTTTTCGTTTAGCACTTTTGAAGCATCTGTTGCCGTAATTATGCTAGCTGTCAGTGCGGGCGATGCGCTAGCTAGTGCCTGGGCGCATTGTGCTATACGCCGATAAACAAGGTAGTTAAAGGCCCACTTATGGAGACATGTGGAGCACGTTTTCAGAACATATAATGGACTCAAGTGTGCGGCGCGCGGACGGACAAAGCACTTTTTATCTGACATTAGAGCCCAATGAGAGGCGTCTGCTTTCCGTTGTGCTCGTGGGGCTTACAGACAATGGCGTACCTCTCTTTTCTCTCTTTTTGATTATATGAAATAGCCTGTTGTGTTGCGGCATTTGGATGTAAACAGACTCGTACTCAGACTGAAGCTGCCGTGCATATTGATGAGTTGTGTTCAGGGGATGTTGTGGATTGCTATAGATTGGGCGCTCGGTTGTGTTTCCCATAGTTTGGGAGACGTTTTGGAAGACTTTAGTGTTGCTAGTGCAGTCTGTGAGAATCGACCAACGCCCAGGGGCCTGTCTCCAGATCTTGTAGTGCGATCTGTTAGAAGAAGTCAAGGATTTTACTTATTTTGTGCGTTTTGGGTTGATGGGGCTAACTCACCTAGACACAGGGGGAAACAAGCTAATTCTAGGAACCTCATAGTACGATATTTATCACGATATCGTGGGAAAGCTCATGATATGGTGGGGAGGCTCATGATATTACGATATTCTACATAATAACAAGACTGACATTCTAAAATGCTTTGACCAGTCATTTGGTGCAACATTTATTGTCATTAGGGATGGAACGAAATCCAAATCTCTCTATTTATAGTTTCACCATAAACACCTCACTGTACCAGATTTACTGCAATATTTTGTGGAGGCACAAAACTGTGAATCTGCTCCTTTTTCCTCAAAAAATGCCTTCACAAGACTTAATCCAAAGAATGAAGATGTAAAAGTGCTTAGAACAGTTATTTCTTCATGTCGTCTGCACTGAAACGGAGCAAAGGATCATGGTCTATGTAGTTCGATATATTATGATGGTCCACGATATTATTGTGAGACCTTTGACGATACAATATCACCATATTTTGGTTATTGTTGCATCCCAAGAGTTGAACCTTTTACCTTCATGCTGGGAGGAGAGAGTACCAGCCCCTCAGCCAAAATTTGAATTATTTAATTAAGTAAGTAAAAAACATGTTGTGTAGTGCATGGTTAGCATACTAATTGTTATTAGCGTTAAAGTGACAACAAAATTCCTCTCTGCGCTCTGAAAGTTACGGAAATGTGTCTCTGAATGTGTCATGGTGATTAATGAGGAATAACTCTGGACCATGACAAACCGTTTAAAAAGAAAGTAGTTCTGTTTTTCAAGTTTTAAGACGGTGAGAATCGAACTCCTCCCCTGCATCCAGATGTTTGTTATCAGAAACACATGGCTGTAATCAGAGCAGTCCTGAGTGATGTTACATATACATAGGACTTGAAACTAAAGTGGCCACAGGAGGCGGCCCCACACTCAGTCCACGCTATTGAACACCGAGCTGCAAATGAAACTAGTTTGCTCTGAAACTGCCAAACAAGAGCTAGAAACAGTCAATAAGCATTAAATGAAAACACTGCACAGTAGTTGGCCTTAGATTCCCTCAGAGACTCAGACTCGGTGCTGCTAATAATGTAAATGAGCGCTCCCATTAGAGGCTCTGTGAGTGTGACAGAGACAGTCTGTCAGCAGTGAGCCGTGTGCGCCTCAAACTGCTCTGACGAGACACTTTACTCAGCTTCTCCACATGTTTGTTGTCTATGCACTAGTAAATGAAGCTTACCAGTGCTCACAACAATGCAGTAACGATACTAGTTTTGGTTGCATGGTGTCTAGTCTGAGCCAGTGATCTGCTTGTTCCCATGGAGATGTTACTTTGCCTACAATCGTTATTTTATTGTTCAAAACGTGGATTCTTTCTTTGGGTGCGGTCGCCTCTCCACAGATCTGGACTGTAACTTGGTCTGGTTACAGGTGAGTTAGGGTTTAATGCCCAACTTTTTAGGCAAAGCAATAACATCTCCATAGGAATAAGCAGATGACCAACCACTGGAAAGGTTACGCAGTGCATCTTTAAGTTAATGAAGCTGTTGGATCTTGGTCCTGACTTTGGTTGGTCATGGCCTAGTCCAGAATTAGTCTCAGTTCTTGATAGTGCATGAAAATTGAATGTTAAAACCATACTTCGTAACATTATCCACGGAGATAGATACGTTTTATGCCACACTGTGGAATTTTATAACCAAAGGACCAACTTTGCCATGAAAACAAGCGGGAAGAGACCCTCCACCATGCAGAACAAATGAGTCTCCAGTGAGTTTGTGGAGATACGAGCCTGCTGAGATTTAGGACAAGTTTTTCAACATCCAAAATGGAGAAGAAAAAAAAGTTACATACTCTGGCTTTAAGTAATATTTTTACCCAGTTTTAGTCCACACTCGGTCTGGTCCTGCTTTAGTCCAGGTTTTGTTTAGTCCTATTTCAGTCCAGACTTGTGGTGCATGCAAGTGTGAACCCAACCCTCGCCTTTTACTCCAATTGTTCTTAAATCTCCTTGGCTTGTTTTCATGGAGAACAGAAATATACTTTATACTATGTTTTTTTTTTGAAAGGGAAAACGTCTGGCAGAGGAAATGCGTGTTACAATACTTATCACTGGTGCACCACTTTTGCAATTACACCCTTCGCTGATCTCTTTGAGAGGCCCTTTTTAAATTCATTTCCATTGACCTTTATGTCACCAAATTGGGCCAGAGGAGAAAAAAAAAGAAAAAAGTTTGCTGGTGGTGTTAATTGTTTTAGGCAGCCATGTGCGGAGAAGTCTGCCTCATGTGAATATGGGGTAATTGAGGCTCATTTGCGTGTCTTTTGCATCTTAGTTTTCGAATCAATTTTCATTTCATTTTGTGACATTCAAAGTTTAAAGGGCTCATATTACGCTGTTTTATGATGTGTGCTAGAATGTTCCCTCATCACAAACATATCTGGAGTTGTGTTTGGTATCATTCACACATGTTCTCACTAGAATCAATTGGAAGATTTCAGGTCTGGAATTGCAAATCGCTTCTAAACAAAAGGTAAAGTGTAGCTGTTAACTTGAAAACTACCGCTACTACCACGTGACATCACAAGGTGGAACAGAGCATTTTGAGCTTTGGAGATGTAGACATTAATAATAAAGGATTACTCAACGTGTGTGCATGAAACAAAACACAACTCCACTTATGTTTTTGAGGAAGTAATGACATTCTAACATGGCTCAAAGCTCATAAGAGTGCATTTTGTATAATACAGTGGTCCCTCATTTATTGTGGGGGTTATGTTCTAAAAATAACCCATAATAGGTGAAATCCACAAAGTAATCAGCTTTATTTTTTACAATTATTATTTATTATATATGTTTTAAGGCTGTAAAACCCCTCCATGATCTGAGCGGGGATCGGGGAGGGGGATCGCTTTGCACAAATCGGCTCACGATCTAAACTGAGGAGCGCGGTGGATGAAAAACATAGTTATGGGGAGTTGTTGGCGCAGTTTTTTATTCTTATAAGCAGACATGTCACCTTCAATTACGCAGAACACAATGCGCGGGTTCTCTCTTAGCCAATCAGGGAGTAGAACACAATGTAATAAAAAGAATACACTGTAATAAAAAACATACAAAATCGCACTAAAAAATCAGCGAAACCGTGAGGCCACGAAAGGTGAACTGTAATATAGTGAGGAACGACTGTATAGGACCTTTAAAGAAGACATATTAGACATATTTTGTTTGGGTATTTCATATTACCAAATGTAGTTCACGAGTTTGTACTGTGTAAACTGCAATACTGATGTAAAACAGCTTAATAATAGAAATGTGTTCAAAACTGCAGAACTGATTTACAGTAACTGATAGCATCTTCATAGTGAGGGACAACAGATGAAAAATAGCCTTTTGGCTAATTCTGGTGCATTTACAGCTATGTTAATTAATGTACACGGTCCCTGTCAAATAAACCAATAAATAAATAATAAGCAGCAGCTTTTTGTTTACAAGATTTTATTGTCGATACATTTTCTAACCTATTGTGTATGACTGGTGTCCAAATGTTTTTATATAGTTTAATTCATTACAGAACAAGTAAGTTTGGGGGCAGATTGAGACCACAGACTGTATAAAGAGGTGAGTATGGGAGTATGACGTCACCCATAACGCTCCAGTCAAATGAAGCTCATCGAGGCTTGAGGTTATTGAAGCAAATTTGGAGTTCCTCATTAGGATTGTAAATGTATTTAAGGACAAAATAGCGAAATCAAAACACCAGAATCACGTAGAGCGGGTTGATACGGACATTTTAAGACCATAATGACGAGGTTCACAGCAGCAGTTACAGAGAGAGGGGTGACAGTTTTTCAATGTCAATTTGAGCCAGAGTCAATGGTGGAGCCGAGCGTTCACTTACTGTTTGAAACGCCATGGCTAGCAGGTTCACTATGTCCATTTATATATAAAGTCTATGGTGGAAACAGGCATCAATCACGTCAAATATAGCACTGAGTAAACACCCATATAACATAACATGGTTCAGTTTCCCTAATGGGACAGTAAAGTGTACCTTAAGGTGCATTGTGTAACTTTTCTGGTGGCGGGTCTGTCAGGTGCTTTTCTCCATGCTCACAGTCAGACATGGAGACTAAACTAGACCAAGTTACAGGTCATATCTGTGGAGAGGCGGTCAGAATGCCTGTTTTTCTAGGTATTTTTGAGCACCTGTAATTGAATAAAAGTAAGGCAGAACTGTTTAATGTCACACTGTGGAACACTCAGTTGGGCGCCAGTCACAAAAACCGTCATTGTGTCCTTAGGCAAGACACTTCACCCACATTGCTTAGCATGAAAGTGGTGTGTGCGTGAGTGTTGGTGGTGGTCGGAGGGGCCGATGGCGCAGATTGGCGTAATATCTATATTTTTTTAATTTACTTATTATAAAGAAGGAGATTATACCAGAATAAAAGTGAGTGGTGATGAATAACAATGTAAACACAACATGTATTATATTACTGTATGTCTGCGCATTAGATCTTCGACAATATTGTGCACTCTTTTTATTTAGTTGTAAACATTTGAAGGCCATAACCAGATAGTAGATGATACATACATACAGCCAACAGAAATAAGACAACACCAAATTGTTGCTGTGTCCTTGGGCAAGACAATCCACCCCCATCGCTTAGTAAGAATGCGATCTGCGAGTGCGATCGGCGGCTGAATGACTGCACAGAATTGTAAAACGTGACTTAGAGATCTGGGAAAATGTAGTATAAGACCGACGGGTTATTATTACGACCGTTTGAACTCGTGTCAAGGATTCAGAGTGATTGCTAGATCTGTATAACCTTTTTTTTTTTTACGAAATGTCACGCCGGTTTTGCGATCTTTTTACTTGAAGACGCGCTACAAGAGGTGTTTCAAAAGTTCCGTCCAAGTATTACAGTTTTCATGTCAGACTTTCACCGCTATTGATTCTGGTCCGGAAACCTCTGCGCCGTGCTTACATCATCCCCTCACTTGTCAGTCCTTTTATGAGCGCAAACTAGTGGAAATGTAGAGGAGAGGGCAAAAAATGAGAGGATAGACATGGAACGGAAGAAAGAAAGAGGAGAAGAAGAGCCTATATTACGCTATGTTCTGATCTATGTTGTAATGTTGTTTTCTCGTCAAAAACAAAGCTGGAGTTGTGTTTTGTTTCATTCACACATGTTCAACACACAAATCCTGCATATTTAGGCCAAGTTCTTCTCTCAAACACTCTGTTCCAACTTGTGATGTCACGTGGTAACACAGGAAGTGCTCCAGAACGTTTTTAAACTCCAAACACCTTCACTAGACTCATTTGGATAATTTCAGCCAATCTCGACTGAACTAAAGGTAAAAAGGTCGTTGTTAAACTTGAAAACTACCATTTCATGACATCACAGGATGGAGTGGAGCATTTTTTGAGCTTTGGAGATGTAGACAGACTAATAATAAAGGGTTACGAAACACAACTCCAGGCATGACCTTTGAAGAAGTAACAACATTATAACATGGCTAAGATTTTATTGTTTGTTATTAAAGCTGTACACTCTGAGGTCTGAGGGCCAGCTCCAGCTCATGGTCCCTAAGACGAGGCTTAAAATCAGGGGGGACAGAGCCTTCACTGTGGCCGGCCCCGAACTCTGGAACACTCTGCCCCCTATGTCCGAACAGACCCCACAGTGGAGAGTTTTAAGTCTTGTCTTGTCTCTTTTACTCTCAGGCTTTTGACACCACATGAGTTGTGTGGTCCTCTCTGTCTTTTATTTATTTTTATGTATTTAACCTTTTTTATTGCTATTTTATGATTTTATGGTTTTGCTTTTGTTTGATTTTATATTGTTTTATTGTTTTAGGGATGATATGATAAAATCTTTAGCAGTTATACCTTTTGTCTTTGTGCAGCACTTTGGAAACTGCTAGAGTGGTTCACAGAGTGGTTTTTTATAAGCCTGCATTTGGTTCCATATCTGGCCAAAATATTTGGGTCAAAATTTTATGCAGATTAATTCATATTTAATATTTATATTTATTTTTGCTCAAGGCACTTGAAAATTGGCCTATAGGGGCGATTTGTAAGAACCCCGGAAGTTGTAGTTGGCGCCCCGGCCAATCAGCTGTGAGCTGTGAAGCCGTGAGGTCAAACTCAAAGCACCTCTGGGTCCTTTTGTGGTTCAGCACAGCAGTAAACAGATGGTCCAGATGGATGTGGACAAACACATACATTTTGTGTTGGCAACGATTCCCGACATTGAGCAACAAAGAGGATGTTTGGTGAATTTTATCAAGGGGAAAGACGTTATTGTCGTTCTTCCTATGGTATTTGCAGTTGTGCTGACGATTACTTGAACACCGAGTGTTCCGCTAAATTACAGACATCACAACCAAAATAGCAGCAATTGGTTAAATCAAAAAGTACATGCTACCGTCGAGCGAACAAATCCTAATGGTGCAAAATCAGACGGTTTCCACGAAGTGAAACTGGCTGATGAACCAGGCTACTACAGTATTACTAACTTATACTAACATAACCAACCAAATAAATAAGGTATATTCAAATCATTTGTCATTTTATTCTGCTACACAAACTGAAACTTGCATAAAAATTACTTAGAAAGTCCATAAATTTGCGTAGAAAATCTCCAGGAAACTTCATGCAGCTTGAGCCTCTAAAAAAATCTCATTTTTCTTACAAATGTCATCCTAAATCATCTTTTGGATGCTAAAACCTAATGCAGGGTTCTAATCGAGGTTATCTGATACTTTATATTTGACCATGCTTTGATGGACCATGGTACTGCTTTGTTGGTGGATTTGGATTAAAAAAACAAAACAAAAAACAGTCAATTGTGCGTATTATATGACCTTTAATTGGAGAGAGAAAGGGAGGATAACTTGGTGAAAGAGAAGGAGAGAGAGAAGGATCATATCATACTTTTTATTTAGATGTCTTTTGACCTCAAGAGCTCTTTAAATTACTCTTACTTATGCAGTCATTTTCCCAATCACTTTTTTACTCCTGCTCTTTACTTCTTGGACCACTGTGTATTTCAACATTTGCAATACCATTTTGAAGTAATGTTACTCTTGCGTACATGATCACCTAGTCCACCCCGTTCCGAATCCGCACCGACAGACTCCCCTTTGGCTTCGCCCGCTCCTGCCTGATGGAAATATTACAGCGCTCGCTCATTTTCTGAGCTCTATTTCCGGAACAGAAGCACGGGGGCTGAGTGGGTGCTTACGCTGTCATCATTTTGGAAAAGAAAGACAAGCACTTAACCCAGGTCCAAACTCATCTCTCCATTCAGCCCGTAACTATCGCCTGGTGCCTAAAAGCGTGTTCAAGGGCCTAGTATTTTAGTTTGATGATTCATTAGAGACAGCGGGGCGCCCTGACCCGTCCACTCAGCCAATCAGACGCGAGTGCAAGGTCGGGGCACTGCGGAAATCAAGCGATCAACGTTTTGACCCCGGTGAAGGTTGTGAAGGCCATGTTTTAATTTTCAAACTTAGAAGAACTTTGAGGACGGAGATATTGGGTTTGTTGAGGGCGAGGATGGTAAAAGTGGTAAAAAGGCCCATGTATTCTAGCAAAATGTGTCCCCGTACAGATAAGGGATGTAACAATAACCCCAAATATGGTGATATCGTATTGTCAAAGGTCTCACAATAATATCGTGGACCATCACAATGTATCGAATCCCAAGTCTCTTTCCTTAAATGAACAGTTCTGATGCAGAAATAGCAAAAAAAAAACAGAGGGAACTACATAGACCATGATCCTTTGCTCCGTTTCAGTGCAGACGACATGAAGAAATAACTGTTCTAAGCACTTTGAAATCTTCATTCTTTGGATTAAGTCTTGTGAAGGCGTTTTTAGAGGAAAAAGTCTCCACAAAATATTGCAATAAATCTGGTACAGTGAGATGATTATGGTGAAAATCTGGTACAGAGAGATTTGGATTTCGTTCCATCTCTAATGACAATAAATGTTGTACCAAATGACTGGTCAAAGCATTTCAGAATGTCAGTCTTGTTATTATGTAGAATATCGTAATATCAAGAGCCTCCCCACCATATCGCAATAAATATTGTACTATGAGGTTCATACCGTGATGATATGGTGCCATGAGACTTGGATATGTTACACCCCGAGTACTGATATATTGTGTTAACAGCTGTTGAGGTCAAAAAAGCACTGCCTAATGTCTGCGTCTATTATAAAGTGTTTTATTGTCTGAGAATCAGCAAATGCACATCAGCATGATAGTTAACGTTAACGTTACAGAAAAACTCTGATCTGTGAAAGTTGTGAAAAGTAAACTCATTGTGTTAAATAATTAGGATGTTCTGAATGCATAAGGTAAATGAGGAATAACTTTGGACCACTGTTTAAAATAATCTAGTTCTGTTTTTCATATTTTTTTTAAGAGTATAAATCAGGGAACTAAATTTTAACTTTTTATTCATTTTTTTGTTGTTCATTCATAAAGTATAGAAGGACATTAACAGTAACAGCATCAAACATGCACAAAATGAATGAAAAGGAGCAGAAAGAAGAAGAATCTTATGTTCTCTGCCTCCTTTTCCAGGAAAAACATCAACACCGATCGTCACTTTAAACTAATTAAACTAAAATTACGGTCAGTAAATTTCATCATTAAAACCTGGAACTCACTATGTCAGTTTTCTAATGGAGTGTGGACTCCAGCTTGTCTCCATGGAGACTCTACTTTGGCTAGAAAACCTAGTATACATCTATCCATTTAGTATTTTTTTCATATGTGGATTTAAACTGCTCAAAACCACCTTGAAAAACAGGTCTTCTTATTTGAAGTGGACTTTCCTCTCCACAGATCTGGCCTGTAACTTGCTCGGGTTGAGCTACCAGCTATTACCCAAGTTTAATGCCACACTATGAAACATTTTAGAGCAAGAACTTTGCAGATAGCGCACTGTCCATTAGATAAGTTTGTGCACCTTAGACCTTATTTCATTATTTGAGACGAAAAGACAGAACAAAATGGAAATGCGCCAATAAACAGCAACTAGCATGCTAACCGTGCACTTGTTCCTGATTCTCGGACAATAAAATACTTCATAAGCAGACGACAGACAGCGCACAGAAAGCTTATTTTGTCCACAAGAGCTGCTTATACGAAATATCTGCACTAGTGAAACAAACAAAACAATGAAAAAGATGATTCAATATCGCAGAAGCCGAAGTAAAAGTGCTGTGGTCAAATTTGAACTTTTCCAAACTTCCTTCCACCCCGTCTTTCTGAAGGAGACGTTAAAGACTGTTATCTGGTCCCCGAAACGCTCCCGCTCAGATTGTTTGTTGGCGTCTTTTTGTTCCACATTCCTCGGCGGTGTCAAAGGGTGTTTCCGCAGAACAAAAGGTGGTGGTTTCGAGGAACGGAATCGGAAATGCGCAGTGATTATATGGAATCTGAAGTTTACTCAAGGCGCCGGTGGCAGACGGAGCTTTCTGAGGTGACAGGGAGATTGTGAGAGGATTGTCAGGGATGGGGGTGAGAGAAGAAGAGAGAAAGAGAAAAAAAGAATGTGGAGAGATAGAGTCGAGGTGCAGTGGCAGACGGTGTATTCTGAGGTGACAGGGGATTGTGAAAGGATGGAGGGATGTGGGTAAGAGAGAAAGAATGGAGAATGAAAGAAAACAGGCAGGAGAGAGGGGTGAAAAAAGATAGGACAGGATAAGAGGATAAAGATAACAGAGATAGAGGAAGAAACAAAGATGTGAGAGAGGTGAGAAAAAGAGAGAGACAGAAAAAGAGATAGATGGAGAGAGAAAGAAGAGAGTAGTGTGAGATCATAGACTGTATATCCCTTACATACTAGTTGGGTCAAATTTGACCCGTTTTGACATTCAAAAGCAGTAAAAATACCTTAAGCATCATTCTTTTCTCCTGAAATTTGATGACTTTTCCTAAATGTTGCCAAAGTACACAAAATATTTTAAATTGTTATACTTTGGTACAGGTGCTACAAAATTTTGGACACTGAGGTTACGTTTACACCGAAACAAATCACCGTATCATCATATCGGAAATGATTTGAAACGCCAGTCACATGACCAGGTCGGCATCATGTTGTCATGTCGTCATGACGTTACAATGTCACGTGGGCGGTAAAAACAGCACCGTGTCTGAAGCCGATTTCGAGCCGAGGAAGATCATTCTGTCACTGGAGCCATTTTCCATTGGATTAGTGTGGACGAACACTGCATCCGCAACGAAAATGACTCAAATACGCACTAGTGTGGATGGGGCCTGAGGCTGGTTAACGTCAGTTTTGAGATGGATTTCAGATCTATCAGTGCAGGTCAAATGAAGGAAAATGGAAGTTTTAGTCTTGAAACTGTTAAACCGTACAGACCATTTTTGTGTGTGTGTTTTTTAACTTGGGACAGTGGCGACAGAGTTGAAGAGTTCACTGTTTTGAGATTCCCCCATGCCCCAGGTTGCCACAGATAGACACTTGGGCGACTCTCATAACAGTGAAAGCAGTGATCGTCCTGTATATGGTGCACATAAGGTACAGAAGTCATCCTTGACCACACTGCCAACAAAGGAGTGGACAACCTTGACAAAGTAACAGGTGCACACAGCTGCAAGAGGAGAACCTCCTGCTGGCCTCGTGATATTCCACAATATCATAGACATATCAACCTACAATGTCTTTGAACCCACTAGCCGCCGCATTCCAAATGGGAAGTGAGCATGGGCCCACTTCTGGCTCCATCGACTCTGCCTCCAGTTCCTCCTTCTATTGAAAAAAGCGTTGCTCTCTCTGTAACTGCTGCTTTCAGATGCTTCATTTTGGTCTTAAAATGTTCATATTACCCTGCTCTACATGATTTGGGGTTTTTTATTTAGCTATTTTGTCTGTAAATCAACATATGAACATTAATAACTGACAAATCGGGCGTCTTTTTTCGCCAAAGTTGCTTTTGCTATTGGTTAAGGTTAGGTTTGATTGACATCGTTGCTAAGCGTCACCTTTAACAGGCTCACTTCAGACTGGCTTTGTTTTTTGTTTTTTTTATGATAAGGAATTCCTGGTATGGAATTTGGCTCCAAAAAGCTGCGAGTCCTAAAGCAACGAGCCTCAATGATCTTCATTTGACTGGAAGTGAATGTTATCGGTCAGTGGTCCCCGTTTGGTACCAGGCCACACAGAAAGAATAACTAACTTACATTATTTCCGTTTTATTTATAATTTATTAGTTATTATATAGTCTGAACAATATTTTATTTTGAAAAATTACCAAATTCTCTCCGTTACATCCGTCTATGACTCACTCTTGACTCACGCCGAGATCGTCACGTGATATATTAACACTAATATTAAACCCACAAGCTGCAAAATGAGTAAAAAACAGACGTCTTTGGAAAAGTTTTATATTTTATTATATTTACATTATTATATTTACAAATACCACTGTTTTTGTGTTGGTCGTATCATTTTATTTTGTCGTATTTCTCCACCACACCTTAAAGGCCGCTCTGTGAAAATACTGTCTGACATTAAACCCTCACTTCGTCCACTTCTTTATACAGTCTGTGGAGAGGAGAGACAAAGAAAAAAGAGGGAGAAAGAAGAAGGAACGGTGAGAGAGGAAGGGAGAGAAATACAGGTGTGGAATAGAGTGAAAAGAGACTGAAAGGGGGAGAAAGAAGAGAAGAATAAGAGCACTGTACAGAAAGAAAAAAAGGAGAGGGATTGAGAAATAGAGGGATGCAGAGAAACGACGTGGAAAGAGACGGACAGAAAAGCAGATGCACTGAGATCGATGGAGATAGAGTGAGGAGAAAGAGATGGAGAAAGAGAGAGGGGGGTAGATAGGACGGCGTCTAGAGAATTGGGGGCTCCCGGCTTCTGTCAGGTGCTGGGTGCTGAGAAGAGAGTGCACCTGAACGCACCACTGCCTCCTGATAACTGCTCAGCCCTGGTCCCCCCCTCCTCCTTTTTCCTCCAGTGTTCATTTTACCCAGGCACCTGTGAAGGGCACACAGCTGGGACGACATATGTGCTAAATTCTAATTCCACTTGTATTTTTTTTGTTTTTTTATCCCGTTGCTTAGAGATGAGGATTTTCATTTCATAACAATGTTGCAAAGTTAATTCCCAGAACGTAGGAGGCCTTGCTTTTGTTCTATTGTTTTATTATTTTTCCTCCTTCAGTCGATAACAACGGGGTAATTGATATTGTTCTGGGGTTCTGTATGTACATCTAAGGCAGAATATTGAGCAGTTACCATGGTGACGCAATGCAAACATTAGCATACACTGACATTTAAGTTTTTACATTGGCTGAAAATTCAGGAAAAACATACAAAAAATGTGAAACTAACTGAAAAAAAGTGTTGGCTAATGTGAGTTAGTTCGTGACTGTAATGTTAGAGGTGTAATGTTAGAACGGGAGATCTCGCACCGACTACTGCTCCCTGTTGGAACAAATGTGTCCAAAAAGCCGCCATCTTGGTACAGGGTTAATGCTGCTTTAAATGAATGAAGTCCAGGTCCTTCAGTCCTGGTTTAGTCCTGTTTTAGTCCTGCTTTAGTCCTGGTTTAGACCTGTCTTAGTCCTGGTTTAGACCTGGTTTAATCCTGGTTTAGACCTGGTTTAGTTCTGGTTTTGGCCTGGTTTAGTCCTGGTTTAGTCCTGTTTTTGTCCTGGTTTAGGCCTGGTTTAGACCTGTCTTAGTCCTGGTTTAGACCTGGTTTAATCCTGGTTTAGACCTGGTTTAGTTCTGGTTTTGGCCTGGTTTAGTCCTGGTTTAGTCCTGTTTTTGTCCTGGTTTAGACCTGGTTTAATCCTGGTTTAGACCTGGTTTAGTTCTGGTTTTGGCCTGGTTTAGTCCTGTTTTTGTCCTGATTTAGGCCTGGTTCTGTCCTGTCTTAGTCCTGGTTTAGACCTGGTTTAGTCCTATCTTAGTCCTGGTTTAGACGGTCTGGTTTAGACCTGTTCATTCCTGTTTTAGTCCTGGTTTAGACCTGGTTTAGACCTGGTTTAGTCTTGTCTTAGACCTTGTTTAGTCCTGTCTAGTCCTGGTTTAGACCTGGTTTAGTCCTGGTTTAGACATGGTTTAGACCTGGTTCAGTCCTGGTTTAGTCCTAGTTTAGTCCTGTCTTAGTCCTGGTTTAGACATGGTTTAGACTTGGTTTAGTCCTGGTTTAGACCTGGTTCAGACCTGGTTCAGTCCTGTTTTAGTCCTGCTTTAGTCCTGGTTTAGACCTTTCTTAGTCCTGGTTTAGACTTGGTTTAGTCCTGGTTTAGACCTGGTTCAGACCTGGTTCAGTCCTGTTTTAGATCTGGTTTAGTCCTGGGTTCAGTCAGTCTGGGTTCATAACATTGAGCATCATAGGGCTACAAAATAAAATCTTACACATGACACCTTCTGCTTTGCTTTTTCGTCTTCTTATTCCGCTCATTCTCACTTTCGTATCGGCGCAAAAGTCCGGCATCTTCGCTCACTGATACTGTAAAGAACTTTATTTTAGACGATGGAACCGTGGCAGGATTAACGCACAGCTGAACACGACATCTACCGTTCTATATCTACGGTCATGTTATTTGAGAGGGATTTGCTCAACAGTACAACATCATTTCATCTGCCGTGGTTCCAGCAAAGTCGGCTCTTTCTAGTCAAATTGTGTTGAAACAAAGCTCAGATTAAAGTCTAACTCAGGTCACGGAGCTTCAGACTGAGCAGTGCCTACAGTTAGCATCACACCCCCAGGAAATGTTACTCCAAGAAAAAATACACTTTCTTAAAAAAAAAATTACACAAAATTAAAAAAGCACTTTCCTAAAAAAAATAAATAAAAAAAAAATAATAATAATAATAATAATAATAAAATAAAATAAAAATAAATAAATCCAATTAAAATGTCAAAAATTGTCATATTTTTCTTCACATTACAAAATCACAAATCTTTTTTATACCCTGAAATTGTAGTTTCCCTGCGAAATGAAGTAAACAACCACCCGACCCCTCGTAGCATCTCGGCCATTTTCCCCACGCCATTAGCTAGCATCTCCCTCGCTACTTGACGCTAGCTGTAAACACATTTTTCCTTTTTGTTCTTTTTACACATGCGAGTTCTCCGAAGGCGTGGGTAATTGGCAGAAAGGCGAGTGGAGTGGCTTCGTGATGGACTATTTTCTATTTCTACAGCTAAAGCTTTCTACAAGATTGCGCCGAGAGAGAAAGTTGGTAAAAATGTCAAAAAGGCGCTACCTACCGCCGCGATTCGGACGTAAAATTGCTAGCTGTGTTTTTAAAAGTTTTTCCCTCTCGTCGCCTACGCTGTTACACGGAATTCAAGATGGTGGCGTGGTATTAGCGACGCTCGGTTGGCTCGTACGGACAATTTGCCGCGGACATGGCTGCGTCCGCTCCTCTCATCTTCCCGGTTGTTATCTCGTCTTCTCTGACAGCTGTGAATTTTCTTGTCATTTGGAATGTTTTTTTTTTTTTTTTTCCTGCGGATTTGTACTTTGCGCGGAAGGATACTTGACTTTGAAAGTTTGGATCTGGGAAAAAACTTGAAAGGTTTTAGGATTTGTTGTGTTGGTAGTTCAATCTCTGTTAGAAGCATTACACAGTATTAGTACTGGGGGTCTTCTACATGGATTATTATTGGTGGAAGGTCCATCAGTTACCATGGTGACTAGGGTGAACAGACGTATTTACCCAGGACAGTCCCAGTTTTGAGCCTTGTCCCAGCAGATTTATCCAAAACCAGTGATTTGTCCCAGTTTTATACAAGAAATGTCCCTATTTTTGATCAATCTGTTCCCTGGCAACAGTAAAGAGAGGCATCAATTGTGATTTGTTTTGGTAAGATACAGAAAAGCTGCTTAAAATGACCAAAACACAAAGAAAATGTGACTGCACAGGTACTCGACCGGGACTAAACCAGGTACTAGTCCGAGACTAAACCAGGTACTAGTCTGAGACTAAACCAGGTACTAGAGCAAGTACTAGACCAGGTACTAGACTGGGACTAAACCAGGTACTAGAGCAAGTACTAGACCAGGTACTAGACTGGGACTAAACCAGGTACTAGACCAAGTACTAGACCAGGTAGTAGACCGGTACTAAACCAGGTACTAGTCCGAGACTAAACCAGATACTAGACCGGGACTAAACCAGATACTAGACCGGGACTAAACCAGGTACTAGACCGGGATTAAACCAGGTACTAGACCAAGTACTAGACCAGATTCTAGACCAAGTACTAGACCAGGTACTAGACCAGATAGTAGACCAGGTACTAGACCAAGTACTTGACCAGGTACTAGACCAGGTACTAGACCAGGTACTAAACCAAGTACTAGAGCAGGTACTGTACCAAGTACTAGACCAGGTACTAGACCGGGACTAAACCAGGTACTAGACCGGGACTAAACCAGGTACTAGACCGGGACTAAACCAGGTACTAGACCGGGACTAAACCAGGCACTAGACCGGGGCTAAACTAGGTACTAGACTAGGAGTAAACCAGGCACTAGACCAGGACTAAACCAGGTACTAGACCAGGACTAAACCAGGTACTAGACCGGAGTAGATGCATTAGTGCCGAGTGCAGAACAATTGTCCATAATTACCCACTTGTTTCACAATTTTATTATTATCAACAAACCCAAACCAGAGATGTCAACCAAAACACGACACTCCTGATTAGATGTTTGATTTTTAACAAAAAAAGATGTGAGTGACTAACTAGTTTGTGACTGTAATTTGATAGAACCTAGAATTTAGACCTCTAGATTATCAGTTTATAATTTAATCTTCTCTCAAATCCTGTGTCCTGCTTTTTTAGATCACAAATGTAATCAGCTTAGTAATCAGAAAACAACCTTTGTCAGAAAAACATCACAATTCGATTTTTTTTCCCCCAGAAATGTGAAGCCCTATTCATAAACCTCGCACGTCTTTTCCCCCTCCCCCAGTCTCCGAGCGACGAGGACCTGGTGGCGTCTCCAGATGGCGCTCAGGAGTTCATGACGTTTGAGATCCCTCTGAACGACTCGGGTTCGGCCGGGCTCGGGGTCAGCGTGAAGGGCAACCGCTCCAAGGAGAACCACGCCGACCTGGGCATCTTCGTCAAGTCCATCATCAACGGAGGAGCGGCCAGCAAGGCGAGATACACACTCGTTCTTCTTTTTTTTTCTTCATTTTTTTTGGAATTTATTGCTGGGTTTAGATGTTATCATGACATTTTTTAGACCATTCAAAACCACTGTCTTTATGGATAGAAAATATAATAAATAGCATCACAATATTCTATAGGCTGGTAATATTTAATACAGATGAGAGGCATCTAAAAATGACAAAACAATGCCAAAAAATTCGATAAAAAAAGCAAAAATTATTTTAAAAAAGCAAAAAATTACAAAAAAAAAACACTCAAAAATTATTTAAAAAAAAAAACGTGAATTTACCTTGTAGATGTTTCATAAGAAAATACAATGTTATAAATTCTTTGTGTACTAGTTGTGGTCAGAGTTATACTAAAATCAATAAATACACTAAATTTAATTAGACAGCGAAGTTCAATTTATAGTAAAAAATATCGCTTGTTTTTATGTGTTCGTCATTTTCAGTTTGTGGCGTTATTTTAATATTTAACAGGATCTGAAGTTACCGTTGAGACACAAAGATCTACCTATTCTCTGGTGAAGTTTTCCACACATTTGTAAAGTGTTTAACATGTTGTCACTGACGTCCACACGTAGCTCCCCGTCCACTGCAGATCTGTCAGTATTGATTTAGCGAAACTCTGCAAAAAACCCGTAGAGATATCGTTGGGGCGGAAATTAGCGTGAAAAAACTGGCTCTTGTTCTCCATCTGGGAGCACGACGTCATCGCTCTACACTCTGGAAACCAACAGATGAACAGACTTGGGCAAATTACGCATGAAATAAAAATGACAGATCCCATGTTTTGAGTTCATGTTTTTTTTTTTGTTCCTAGGATGGTCGTCTGCGCGTCAATGACCAGCTCATCGCCGTGAACGGGGAGTCGCTGTTGGGGATGACCAACCAGGAGGCCATGGAGGCTCTGAGGACCTCCATGTCTGTGGAGGGCAACAAGAGGGGCATGATCCAGCTGGTGGTGGCCCGCAGGCTGACAAGGCTCCTGGAGGTAAGAGGAACACACATTACCACAACATATAGTGGTCATTTTTGATTTTTTGTGATCTCAGGAAGTACTGGCAGTATCAGTTTGCATGCAATTTTCAGCAGCAATCAGCACCTACTGTATTCATGATACTCCTATTGCTACTACCAATACTATTTCAAAAGTATTACTATAGCGATCAGTACAAGAGTCACGTTTTAGCAGTACACACAACCATTTCTGCTATTTCTTTTCTAATACTAGTACACTGCCAGAGAGCTTGGCCAAAATATATAACTCTACCAGAAAATGACCTAAAAGTTGTGAAATGATGTGTCCATGCAGCAAGATCATTTTACTTGACAAGTTATCTTAAAATAAACTCCCTCTAGACGAGAATGAAGCAGTCTCAGAACTAGTAAGTCGATAATAGATCTAAAAACAAGATGAATAACCTGATATAAGTTTTAAAATCTTGGCGAGTTCAGAGAAATTTGCATTCTCACTAGGAACACCTCTACTAAACCACTGATACCAGGATTGCTTTTACTCTGAACCTTAAAATTAGTTATACTACCACAACTAGTACTGCTAATACTGCAAATTCCCGTTCTCCATGTGCTCCGGTCATGTCCGAATTGCACTTTTCAGATGTTTCTGCTCACCCGTGTATACTGTTCATCTTTGGCACAACTACAAGAAAAGGCCTTTAATATCTTTTTATATATTACTATATTGCTAAAAGTGCCAAGGTTTTATGGTGCCAGGAAAATGTGTGTAAACGATGGTGTGAGATCCTGTGTTGTCACGATGAGGTGCTGTATTTATTCATTTATGTGTAGAGTCATGAATCTGAACAATCAAATCATTCAAGCTCTAATGTGTCCTATAAGGAGCTCTGTCAGATTCACCTCTGAGCTGTGGAGACATTGGCTGTATACATTATAACATGCATTTGATATTTACATTTTCTTCTTCTTTTTTTTACACTTACTTACTATGAACCCGTTTTTATGTACTGTATTTTCTGGACTGTAAGTTGTACCAACCAAAAAATGCACAGTGAAGCAGAAAAAAACATATATATGTCGCATTTTTTGGGGGAAATTTATTCGATCAAATCAGACACCAGGAACAGACATTTTCTTGAAAGGCGAGTTATAGTAATACGAATAGAACAGAACAGGCAGAACATGTGTCTGGTGTGTTCACGTCACATATAAACAGTTCTTTATAAAACTAGAGCATAAACAACAGAACAAGTTTACCGAACTCTCCATCTTGCTCCAAATCACTAAATCCACTGAATTCTTCATCCTCGGCGTCACTTCTGAGCAACTCCACCAACTCGACTAAATCCAGCTTTTAGCCGCGATTAGCTTTTTTGTTTTCTTCATTGCAGTTGGAGTTTCCTCTGCTTTTCCCCAGTCAAACATAAGGTTCGCTCACTCCAAACTTTCTTTCTGCTGCGAGATTTCCGTTTTCAGCAGCAGATTTCTCGACTTGCAGCAGGACAGCGGCTCTTTCTGCAGGAGACATGCGCAGTAGAGCGACAAGTGACAGTGGTACAGTAATAACAGCATGATAGGCGTAGCAGATACTGACACATAAGCCTAGAGCGCCCTCTTGTGGCTGTCAGTGTGAAAATATCCAACATGTGAAATGATATCTTTTATATATAAGTCGCACCTGAGTACAAGTCGCAGAAACCACCCCAACCATGAAAAAAATACAGTATTCTTAATAAAGATGGAATTGAATTGAACCACTACGACAAATATCACTACTACTACTACCACTGCGATTACTACTACTATAAGTACACCAGCTACAGTATAAACACTACATGCCCCTTGTTACTACTATTACTTTTAGCTCTTATAACTATGGCTCCTACTGCTAACTGCGATTGTTTCCACAACTTATACCACTACCATCAGTACTGCACATTCCCTAAATACTATTCACTTCACTATATTCATTCTTTACTCATGTATTTCAAAGCCCGCAGCCTCAGACAGAGTGAATAAGACCGATAGCTACATTTCCACGGTGATAAATGACTGTATTCCAATCAGCCCATCTCCTCCCCATTGGTTTGAATGGACCTTTATGAAGACCACAGCACTATGCAAATCTAAAGGAACACGCTTATTTCCCTATAGCGAGCCCCCGCGATAGCATCTCGCCGGCTTCATTCGCTACCTCGATAAAGCTCTGTGAGTGACAGGCCGCGAGCATAACATAGCATGAGGAGATAAAGGCGATGTGGAGAATAGGTTATAGAAAGGTGGGTATTTGTCAAAGAAGTAACAATATCGAAGGGGTATAATTCACGATGAAACGTCTGTTATGATCTTGAGGCGTCGGTTTGGACTCGGGGCTTTGACGGATCACCCTTCATTTTTTACATTAAAAGGAATATCGGTGTAATCTGGTTTGTATAGCTGTTTTGTGGTATTATTTTGCGTCTTTTTTCCTTCGCATTTTTGAGACTGATGTTTTTAATGCTGAATTTCCGACGCAAAATGGACGTTTGTGAGCTTTAGCTGCGTTATAATGTTGTTACCTCCTCAAAAACATACCTGGAGTTGTGTTTTGTTTCATTCACACATGTTTGAGATTTTATTATTAAGCTGTCAACATCTCCAAAGCTCAGAACAGTTTGTTCCACCTTGTGATGTCATGATGCAGTAGTTTTCAAGTTAAGCTACCTTTATACCTTTAGTTCAGTAGCCACGGGGTAAATTGTCTAGCCTGATTCATCAGCCGGTTTCACTTCATGCACCTCACAGCATTAGGATTCATTTGGTCGATGGTAGGCTGGTACTTTTTTTATTTAACGAATCGCTGCTGTTTGGTCGTGATGTCTGTAATGCGCAGGAACTCTCTGTGGTGTCCAAGTAATTGCAGCACAACAGCAAACAGAGCAGAGAGAGAACATGTCTGTCAAAGAGCATTGTCGTTTCTGAGAGGTGAACTCGCAAATTAAAGGTACGATTAAAAAAATGCAAAGTTATTATTTGACAAAGGAAGTCCAAAGGAGGATGGCGTATGCAGTCTGCAATTGCAACTCGGGTTGGTTCTGGCCAACACCCCGCTTTACTGATTGGCCGGTGCTCTGACTACAACTTCCAGGGTTCTTGCAAACCGACGAGTGTATTCTGATTCCTGACGAGTCGCTGGAGAGACATGAAATTGAGCGGAGGCACTAGGTGGCGCCAGCCTGGATAGAAATTGTCTAGATGATTCTAGTGAAGGTGTATGGAGTTTTAAAACACAGTGGAGCACTTCATAATAAGGCGTTTACTCAGTTGGTTGAGCTTTTGTCCACTGATCCAGTCCGAGGTTCGAATGCCGCTCTCGACATAAAACATCATTGGTTGAGTGATCATATCAAGTCGGCGATGGAGATTCCAGCTCCTACAGATGAATGTTGTCCTTGTGTCCTTGGGCGAGACACTCAACTCAAATCACCCCCAGTATCTGCGTACACCGCTGTGTGAATGTGTGTGTGAATAGGTGAGTGGTTTCTTGATGTAAAGCGCCTTGGAGATGGAAAACTGCTGTATAAAACTGACCATTGGCCATTTTAACTCCAGGTATGTTTGTGGTGACGAAACATTATAACATAGATCAGAAAATATGGTCAAAAAATAGTGAGGCCGGCTCTAATCTTAATCTTAGTTTGGCTCAGTTCAATGGATGGTCCCCTCTGACCCGTGTTCTTATCACACACAACAACATGGTCCCTCCCTATCACCATCACCATCACATCTGTGCCCTGCTACAGTTCAGGTGCCATTACTCACGTTCAAATGGACAGAGCCAGTGCGTTAGTAGGTTTAGTGCTTACCCACAAATCATAGCGTGTCTGGTTTAAGTCTCGCCTCGACGCAAATGGTTCTTGTGCCCCTGGGCAAGACATTTTAAGTATACCATGTAGTGCAAATGTGTGAGAGTGTTAGAAAATAGTCTGTTAGACCATTTCATATATTTTTTCATTAAGTTAAAGCTCCTGTATGTCACTTTATCCAAATAATAGACTGAAATAAGATTCAAAAAGCTTGTCAAATTTTCACATGCACATATGAAAAATTTAAATTACGTTTCTCACTCTCAATCAAAGCTAAATAAAATAGAAGAAGAAGAAGAAGAAGAAGAAGAAGAAGAGATAAAAGCATGTTTTAAATGTATTTATTTTATTTCCAATCGGTCTATTATTTGAGATATTCTTTTATTATTAAAGCACCAGTATGTAGCTTTAGCCAAATAATAGCCAAAAATAAAAGCATGCTGATTTTATTTAAATTTTTATTTAAATTTGGATGTATTTATTATTTATTTATTTATTTTTATTCTTTTTCTTTTCTATTTTTTAATGATAATTTTTGTATTTATTTTATTTGTATTTATTTATTAAAAAGTTTATTATTGTGTTTGATTTATTTTTTAGTGTGGCTATTATTATTATTATTATTATTATTATTATTATTATTATTATTATTATTATTATTATTATTATTATTATTATTAATACAAATAAATAATCTTTTTTTATTGTTAATGCTCCAGTACGTAAGCCAAATGATAGTCTAAAATAAAATCTTTATTACACTGGGAAAAACTTGTCCTTAGCATCAGCGGGCTCGCATTTCCACAAACCCGACTCTTATGGCAACAGCATAAAACATATCTTCGCGGAGATTTCAAATGAATCTTGCCATTGTCAGAAAGTTACATAATATTACTTTAATCGACCTGCTGCTTATTTGACATTTGTACACTGTGGCACTACCCTTTAACCAGATGATTACCAGTTCAAATCTTTCCTTAGTGCACTGTGCAGTTGCTTCCATCTGACATCAATTCTGGCAACTTGTAAAAGCTTTTTCTACAAAAAAACATTCCAATCTAGGTTATTGAACACCCGTTGTTAAGAGATGGATATAGATAGAAAAAACATGTGTATTAGTTGTTGCTTTATTGCTCACTTGTGGACGGTTAAAGACGTCGTACCAAACAGCTCGCGGGCGTTTTAATATCCCGCGCTCAGATAAGACATGCTAGAAAATGAACTCTTTTAGGTCAGTACGAAAAGTTTAAAAGCATATTCCACCTCCCTGGAGCCCCGACCCCCCTCTCCCTCCTCTCTAGCCCCTGTTCGGCTTGTTTGCTCTGGGTAGATATGTGTGCAGCGTGCCCTAGTTTGCCACTGTCACCGGGTCCGAATGGGATTGAGCACTGGAGGCCACCATTGAAATGAATCTGATCCATCATTGTCTGCGGGGGGGGGGAAGGGGAGCAGAGCGGGGCCCCGTAATGCTTCAGCGAGAGGGGTGGAGGAAGGGGAGTGTGGGGGGTGGTGGTGGGGGTGTCGCTGACTGGATCCAGGCCACCCCGCTCGCCGCCGCAGCAAATTGCCTTGATCTCATCATTGGTTAGCCCCTCGAGCTAACGGGCTATCGGCCGTGCTGGAGCCAGGGAGCGGTGGGGGACTGCGGGGGCCGAGTGGTCACCAGTGGTCACAGATAATGATGATGTACCTATGAATACTCCAGGGTAGTTATTCACCTCTTTAAACAAGTAAACCTCTGATAATATTACATTAAAGGTGCACTTTATAACCAGCAAGAAGTTTATTTCCCCAAGATGATGTCATTTGGATTTGCTAAGGTTAAAGGAGCTGTTTGTTGCCTACACTTTTACTACAAGACCTATTGTGCTTGAGTCTGCCAGTTATACGACCCCCGTGGATCATTATGTTAGAATTTTAAATCATGATATTCATCTAAAACAGGAGTCTCCAGCCCTTTCCCTCCTCTGTTACACCTTCCATCACAAGGTGGAACAGAACAGTTTGAACTTTTGAGATGTAGCTCTTCGGTGAGCTAACTTTACAAAACAAAAATTCCATAGAGCTACTAGTTAGCGGCCACAAGGAACTGAGTAAATATAAGAGCTACAGTGAGCCTTAGATGAGGTACAGTTAGATGCCTACAAAACATAAACCTTTATCGTCTTATTAATTTTGGTCATTTCCTCATGAGCCAGAGTGTTGGAGACGTGTGGAGACACTTTTTAAAATCTTCCATCCAGTCATTGTATTTGCAGAGGTTGCTGGTGCTAGGCTAGTGCATGTCAGTGGCCATAGTTGTCCTGACACTAAACACAGTCTAACCCACTCCACAGAGCACCTGAGGCAAAACTATTAGAACACCTAGGCCAGGAGTCTTTTTTTCACTATTATTTCCTGTTATCTTATATCTTGGGCCATGTAAATTTTATGTTGAGGGTGATATTTGACAGTAAAAATGCAGCAAGCCCCAGAACATGTTTCTACTAGTTTCTCCTATGTGTCCAGATTCACCATGCAAAATTTTAGGGTTTGTTGACCATGTATACAGTTGCAGTACCTTAATATTTCCAATTACATAATTCTGCTAATAGCTTTTCCTAAATAGGGCGTTTTGGGCCATGAGACCAAACAGGGCCGAGTTGGGGGTGGTCACTATCAACTTGAGATGGCTCCCGGCTTAACCAGACTGTCCATGTGAATGTCTGTGTCGAAAGAATCATTTTAGAAGTAGTTTAGTATAGTGTTAGTTGATTTATTTAATGAGACAGGGACAGTGCACAATCTACATTAACCTTAGCAGGAGAGATGCTTGTATCAGGTTGTAGCGCCAGTGCTAATTTCCACCTGTAGTCCCTGGGCAGGTTGATGTTATAGTTCATAAAAACGAATGACCGGAGCATCATAACACTAAAGTAAATAAGTAAAACCAACCGTTGCATTTGAAGGATTTATGTCTGACCAGCAGCAGCGAGTTGTACTTCCTGATAGAAAGCTCGGCAGCGGCGGACTGATATATGAGGAAATAGTCCCTCAACATATGACGATTCATGAGATACAAGGTTAGTTTTATTTCAAACATGATTCTCTGGACACAGACGTTCACATGGACAGTCTGGAGTTCTAATAGTTTTCCTCGGGTGCTCTGTGGAGTGGGTAAGACTGTTTTTGGCAGGACAACTATGATAACCATTGACATGCACTAGCCTAGCACCAGCAACCTCTGCAAATACAAGGACTGGATGGAATATTTTTTTAAAAAGTGTCTCCAAACATCTCCAACACTCACTACAATACCAAACTGTCCCTTTAAATCCACGGGAATCCACGAGAAATAACACGCAGTGCACTTTAACTCGTACACACACATTAATACTAATCACATAAATACAACACGGCTTTGTATCCACACACACGTTATTCTCCAAACATTAGAGCCGTCGCCCCTCGACAGCTCGCATATGAAAAGGCATCGTTCTACCCAAGATGGCTCCCATAGAATTGGTTACTGACAATTTACTTGAAACATGGTGATTGCGTTGCTCCTTCACTCCTCTCCTCTCCCTCTCTCTGCTAATTTAGCCACACATGTATTCCAGCAATTACATTTTTCAAAGCTATTCCAATTCTAATATTCATTCAGTTCATTTAGCGTGCGCTCCAGTTAGCCTGTCACTCAGAGGGCCATTTTTCTCCCATGTTTTGTTGTTTATTCACGCCCGGTCTTGTTATAAAATGCGTTCTTCAAAGTAGCGTTTGATTCCACCCTGGCATTTGTTGCTGCGCTGCTGAAATAATAATGATACGAGAGGGTATTGGTTTTGTTTTTCTGTTTAAAAGTTCAGAAACCGCTCCAAGTTACAGAAAAGGTTGTGTTTTTGGAGATGTAATGGATACAAAAAGAACTTATAATCATGTTTTATTGTACTTTATTTTACTCATCAAAACCATTCTTGGGGGTCCGTCACCTGCTTGTTTCTATGGATACGTCATTGCTCTACCCGGAATGTTCCATAGTATGATATTAAACAAGCTCTGCCTCACATTTATTGAAATACAGGTGGTTTTATAGCTCAAAAACACCTAGAAAAACACACATTCTGACTGTGCGCAGGGTCGCCTCTCCACAGATCTGACCTGTAACTTGGTCTGGTTTGGTCTCACGAAGATAAGGTTTAATGCCATACTGTGAAACATTCCAGAGAAAGTAATAACGTTAGAGAAAATGATTTAACGGACCTTCCAGCAGAAAAGTTACACAATGCACATTTAAAGTGCAAACCTTTTTTGTTACTAAACTAGGGTTGTTAAAAGTATCGAAAATCAGACGATAATCGATGCACTGGAAATTTCTCTCATTGGGCCAAGATTTTCAAACTTCTGTCAGGTTATTCATCTCGTTTTCAGATTTATTATCAATTTACTAGTTCTGAGATGGCTTCATTTTAGTCTAGAGGTCGTTTATTTGAAGAGAACCTGTCAAGTAAAATGATCTTGCTGCATGGACAGATCATTTCACCACTTTTAAGTCATTTTCTCATAGATTTAAGTGTTTATATCTTAAATTTTGGACAAACTTTTTTGCAGTGTACTGAAACTAGAATAGGAACTAGATACTCGTTTGAGTAAGTACCGATCCTAAAAAGTCACATTCACAGGACAGAAATGAGCCTTTCCTGAATAGCTTCAGAACAGAGATCTCCAACCTGTAGCTTGGGAGCTACCAGTAGATCTTCACCTCCTCCAGAGTAGCTCGCCAAAGGATATCTGAATTATATCATTGTGTTGAATAACTCAAATTCGACTAATCACCATTGCTAATATATTATTTTGATGACTAACTTTGTGCACTAATAAATGGATAATGGTTTATGTTTTATAGGTATCTAACTGTACCTAAGACTTACTGTGGCTCTTATATATACTAAAATTAATAGCTCTCTGGCATTGTGTTTTATAAAGGTAGCTCATCAGAGGAAAATGGATGGAGACCCCTATTTTAGAATGATTTTGAGCTGTATCAGAACCAGTATAAGAGCACATAGACTAGTGTACACCCATGGATCGTACTGGACCACTGAGGAATTACACAGATATACACAGACTACATGGGAATAGAAAAGAAAGTACTACCATTTAATATTCAAAGTGTGTTTTAATCGTCATTGTAGCATCAAAATTGAGTATTTAGTATCGAGTCTATTCCTTAGTATTGAAATCAAGTTTTAGTGCTGTGTATATGTGTTATATGTGTATACTCCACATAACCTAATAATTTACATACATAATTTACCTTTATTTACCCAGGAAAGTCCCATTGAGATCACTAATCTCTTTTCCAAGGGAGTCCTCCCATGCACACAACACATTCACACTAGGCAATGTGGGTGAAGTGTCTTGCCTAAGGACACAATGACAGTTTTACCACTGGCGCCCCACTGTGGCACCTGGAATTCCCAGTGCTCTCCCATCCAAGTACTAACCAGGCCCTGCTGAGCTTCTGAGAGCTGACGGGATCAGGCTTTGACAAACCGGTATGGCCATAATAATAATAATACATCGGTTTTATACAGCACTTTTCACGGTAACACAAAGACACTTCACAATAAAGTAACAGGACAGACAAAACAGTCATGAGGAGTGGTCATGTGTGGGGGCTGGAGGCTCTGAGGAAAAGTTGTGTTTTGAGGAGTTTTTGAAGGTGTTTAGTGAGTCTGAGTTTCGGTGGCCGTGGCAAAGGCTCAGTCTCTCAAGGTTTGGTGCTTTGGTTTGACTGCGGGAGTGAGGAGGTTAGAGTCGGCTGATCTGAGGTTGCAGGAGGGACAGTGGGGCTGGACGAGGTCTGTGAGGAGTGGAGGGGCCTGGTTATGGAGAGTTTTGTAGATGCTCAGAAAGATCTTGAAATTAATCTTGAATATTTTTGGCAATTCTAGCGCAAACCAGGTATATTTGCAACTTTTTATGTACTGCTTATATTCAATTCAATTCAATTCAATTCAATTTATTTTGTAGCGCCCAAAATCGCAACAACAGTTGCCTCTAAGGGCGTTCCAAGATATGGATGAGTAAAACATACACACAGACATATCAAAACAGGAATAAACAACATTCATGTAAAGCAGCAAATGAAACATTGTCCAGTCATCCCCTGTCCTTAGACCCTCCTTCTCAGCAAGGAAAAACTCCAAAAAACCCAGGGTCCTGGGAAAAAGAAGAAACCTCGGGGAGAACTACAGTGAAGGAGGGATCCACTCCCATGGACGGACAGGCTATAGATGTCCAGGCCCGTGGGCTTCTGAAGCCACTGCAGTTTGAAGTACTATATGACATCACGCAAGACTTCTCTGATTACAGCCGGGGGTTTCTGATTACTTCTGACTACTATTTACAAAGCGGTTGTGGGTGTTTCATCATCGCACTTTACAGGTTTAAATGTGATTGTTTTGTCTGAAATTAAATGTTTCAATCTCCATGGAGACATCATTTATTCATATGATTTATTTTGAACTTTACAGATAAACTGTTCACTGGAGGTTTAGCACAAGCCAAACAAATCCCATTCCCGTCACAGATGTGTGCGACTGTGCTAATGTGATGTGTTTGGAGTTGTGCGTGAGTGTGAGTGGCGGTGACATTGACGTGTGCAGTTGCTTTGGATGTACATGACAGCTAATTACTGTTAGTGGCTTAACTCGACAGGGGCATGACAGGGCTCATACTGTATTATAGTGTAGACTGACACTAAATCACACACAGATTTTACACTAGCAGCAAACAAACACGCACAACTCTGAGCTTCTGTCAACACATAATATGCAGGGTCATTTGTTGGTTAAAGGTGTGGTAAGGGCACAGTAGGTTAGTCACCTAGCAAACATCACTCTTACTTAGCCTCCTGCTTGTTTCCATGGAAATGTTGTTTCTTTGGTGATCATCTTTAGCAGTATGGCATGAAATGTATGTATTTCCATGGACAATGCTCCAAATGTTTCCATGGAATCGTGCAGGTGACATGGAACCTCCAGAAAGTTACATACAGTGCCTTTAAAGGTGCACTACGTAACTTTTCTGGTGGATGGATCTGCTTTTTTGGCATTAAACTTATCTTGCATTTACTCAGTTCTTATGTGTTAATTGCACACATGTACATTTAAAAACATTCTTCATATGATAGGATCTAACCTGTAACTTGGGCGGGTTCATGCTTCACTGATAATACAGAAAATAATTTGGTGGACTGGGGAGTTTTTCTTCTCCATGACGGCAGGTGATGTACCCCGGCACTGGTAGAGGATCCCCCTCTCTTGGCTTGGTTTCTGGAGGTTTACCAGTGTGTGGCACTAGGAGCCTTCAAGGAAATAGGGTTAGAAGAACAGCTAATATCAACTGTAAGGAAATGGAAATAATAGGACTTTGGCCATATCATCTGGGCCCAAAATCTCTGTATATTCTATTATACATTCTGGAAGGGTTTATAGATGGCAAGAGGATGAGAGGGAGACAAAGGAGATGATGGAGGAAGTTGGAAAATGAGTAGCCTTGCCAAGACAACAGAGTCTGTGGAAGAAGCTGGTTGAGGCGTCCATGGTTCTGACCCTGATGAGGATGGGGACAGGCGAGACAGGTGTTTCCGTGGAGATAAAGAAATTTAAGGTTAGGATTGGAACATTCTGTGCAAAGCAACAACATCTGCATAAGGACAAGGAGGCGGCGCACCTTCTGACAAGAAATGTTCCACAGTGGACCTTTAAATAATGACGCAGTGTTTGGTAAACTTGTGTGGTGTGGACTCCGCAGACGTCCATTCGTCCATCTTAAACTGCTTAATCACTACTTCTCCTCCTCAGTATTGACTTGGGAGTGGTCTGAGAGCGAGTGGGAGTATGGCCATAGCTTGTTCTGTTTATTAAAGGCCCACTAATGCAGCATCAACAACAGTGGAGCGGGCCTGTCCGTAATCCACTGGAACAGCATTGCTCTTTGTCAGTGCGCAAACACTTATACGCTCAGACAGGAAGGAAGGAAGTGGCCAGGCCTAACAAAAGACTGAGCAGACTGGGATCAGAGAGGGCCTGATCGATGCCGCCTTCACTGAGCTATCAATCAGGGGCCGGCCCTGCTAAATTATGCTTTTATTAGTATTGAGCTGACCACTGCAGAGAGGCCCGGAGACAAGGGAGCGGGAGGAGAATGGGCAAGACAACTCTACCTTTTCAGATAGAGACAAATGTTCTAACTCGAACTTGATTTGTAACTTTCTTTTTCCAATGGAACCTACCTGAACAAGTGACGGATTACACCTATATTTAAGGATTCTTTTTATTATTTTTTTATACTCATAAAATGCTTTTATTGTCATTCCACCCCTAGCGATGGTATGATATTATTGTGTCAGATGTAACAGAAAACACACCAAAGTTCTTGTACTGTAGAGGTGCAAATGCAAGTACTGTGGTCCAAAGCAAGAAAACATATCTGAAGAAGGCTTTTTTGCTGAAATGTAATTTAAAATAAAAAAAGCTTTTGGACATTGGCCATCAGAATGTGCTATGCAATATTTTTAACCTTTATGGTATTATTGTGCCCACAGCTGTCCTGGGGCAGACTGACAGAAGCAAGGCTGCCAGTTATTCAACAAATCATATGGTTGGCAATGTCGGTGAAGTGTCTTGCCCAAGAACACAGCACAGTGCATACACTAAGTAGAGTTTGCATTTAACTCAGGCCACACTGAGCCTTTTTATTCAGGCCTAGAGCCTCAATAGGACACACAGTAAAAGTCTGATATTAGGTCTATAAAGGTTATATTAATTATATTAGATTTTAAAACTTGCAACAAAATGTACTGCCATGCAAAATTAGTTTTAGGGCCCCATTTGGCCCCCAGGTCATAGTAGAACCCCAAAGATAATACCATTCTTCAGATCTCAAACTAGTCAAACTTGACTGGCTTCTTCCTCACGTTCCTAATGCTTTCAAAAATACTTTTTACAACAGGCCAGAGCAGAGCTTTGTCATCATGGGAATGCAAACCACTAGCATGCTAACTGCAAACTATTACATGAAAAAAGTCCCTTAAGTGCTTATTTTGAAAAGTATGACTCCTCTTTGTCCTCAGCCCTTTCTCCTTCCCCTCTGCACTCCCTCCTGTGTGGTGGTCTTCTTTCCTGAACTCTACGGGCCCCAGACCCTCTGGACTTAGGGGCTCTGCGAGGATGTGAGCACTTAATGAAAGTCCCAGAGTCCAGGGGACGAGTGCTTGGACCCGGGGCAGACGCACTGGCTTAAGGCTTGTAATTACTGCATTACGACTGAAGGCTCGCAGGATTAGCCTCCACCAACAGGCTCCACACCAGGAAATAGCCAGGCCCCAGACTATATTAGCCCTGGTGACAGCTTAAGCCCATCTCTGTCAACAGCCTGCCCGATAGGATGGAAGATTCTAGTGATGTATAAACCTGATTTGTGTAGCATGTATCATAACAGCAGTTTTGTCATAGGCGTGTGGAGCTGCGGTATCTCACCTGTCTCTCTGTCAGCGCGCTAATCCGCTCTGAAAATTACTAGATTAAAGTAGATTAAACTCGAGGAAGAGCTGGAAATCCATACTAAAGAGAAGATATTTGATCAGAGGCTCCTGGGTTCATTCAGTTATTGTCTTGTAAAATTCAAAGTTACATTCGTTTTGGGAAGGATTAGCTCTGATTAGCGAGTGCGTGTTCATTTGATTTTCACTTTGAATAAGAATGAAACGCAATGGAGTTCAGTTTTGTGCTTTATAGGTGCCATTTTGAGCTACATTAGTCACTGTTCACTCTATATTTGTTGGCGGTTGGTTGTAGCCACAGCTGTCCAGGGGCAGACTGACAGACGTGAGGCTGCCAATTTCACTCCTTCACTCTCATTCATATTAAAGGTCCTTTATTATGCAAAATTTAGAGCTTTAAGCCATGTTAGAATGTTTTTACCTCCTCAAAAACATACCTAGAGGTGTGTCAAGTCTGAGTAACCCTTTATTATTAGTCTTTCTTCATCTCCAAAGCTCTAAATGCTCTGTTACAAGTGACCTTTTACCTTTAGTTCAGTAGAGGTTGGCAATTCCAGGGCTCAGATTATTATTATATTGAAGGTGTATGACGTTAAGAAATACAATGGAGCACTTCCTGTAGTACCGCATGACATCACGAGGTTGAACAGAGTGCTTTCTGTGAGAGAAGAACTCCTAAACATGACGGGTTTGTGTGTTAAACAGTCTTAAAAAGGTCTTAAATGTCATGTTCTTAAATTAAGGCCTTAAAACTTGGACAACTTAAATTATGTGGTCCAAGTCTTATTTTTTTCACAAAGGTCTTACATTTCATTGTTATTTAAAGCAGTATTCAAACTTTTTCATATAATCTTGTTCCTTCTATACACGTTCTCAAGTTTTTTTAGGTTTATTTATGGCCCTTATTCCATATTTTTTTTCTTATTTTGGTGTTAAACATGTGTGAATGAAACAAAACACAACTCCAGGTGTATTTTTGAGGAGGTAACAACATTATAACACAACTTAACGCTGAATATTTTGTGTAATATTGAACCTTTAATAGCTTAGAACTACCCAAAACGCAGAGAGTCACCTTGTAATTGTATTTTTATGGTATATTTGCACAAAAATAAAGTATTAAGTAAAGATGCATAGCGCGACTTTTTGAGTGGAGGGTCTGTCTGTGAGTAATGGTTGTTATTAGAACTGCATAATGGGTCTGATCTTGGTCTTAATTTTCATTTAAGTGGTCTTAAAAAGGTCTTAAAAAAGTCTTACCTTTTAGAGAGTCGAACCTGATGAAACAAAACTTCAGGTACCTAAAGAAGAAATAGCCCTGACTGGAAAATGTAAAAATAGTCAAGGTACAAACCCGAATATATTAAAAATCCTTGATTGCATTGAGGGACGACAGTGCATTTTGATCAACAAGATGGTCGTCAGGGTATAAAAATGTCTTTAAAAAGTCTTAGGGAATCGAACCTGGGGATACCCTGATGCAACAAAACACAACTCCAGGTATGTTTGTAATGAGAAAACAACATTAAACAGATCAGAAAATACCGTAATAAGTCCTTTAAACAATGTGGGTGAAGTGTCTTGCCCAAGGACACAACAACAGAACTTGGGCGTGGAACCCTTCCCCCGAATTTTAATTGTGTAACGAATACAAACCATGTCACTTTTCTGTTGACCTCCTGCTCTTTAAGGTAAGGATTTATGCCGGAAGGTATTGAAGTTCCACAGTACGGTTTTACGCTCGTCTAATCACGCATTTTTAGTGGAAACCGGCTTGCCTTTCCACAGATCTGACTTGTAGCTTCGCCTGCTTCCGTTACCAGCTCATCTTCAAGATAGTTTTGTTTAATTCCGTACTGAGGAACATTCTAAGTAAAGCAAGAACATCTCCGTGAAGGCAAACACGTGGCAGACCTTCCGGCGGAAATGTTTCATAGTGCAACTTTGTTTTAACACAAACCGGGAATCAAACTCGGGACGTTCTTGCTGTGCGTTAACTTTATTTTTAACTTTATTTTCTTTTTTCAGTTTTTAAATTGTTCCAGAGTTCGTCCATTGCGTCTCATTTATAACAGTGGAGTAAAACTAATGTTATTCCGGAATGAAC